>PITA01019052.1:16483-38800 GCA_004023965.1 Spilogale gracilis | reverse complement strand
TCGGCAGGAAGCCTGCTTCTCCCTCTCTCAGTCCCCCTGCTTGTGTTCCCTCTCTGGCTGTGTTTCTCTCTGTCAAATAAATAAATAAAATCTTAAAAAAAAAAAAAAGAAATAGTAGATATTTAATGATTCTTTGACTTGCCCTTTTATTTGCATGTTTCTACAAATATTCATTGAACATGTCTCAGTCACAATCCTTCGGGCTGAAAGTGCTTTGGGGAAATAACACAGACATTGGCTGCCCTCAGTAGCTTACAAGTTAGTAAAGGAGGGTCATTTTAAAAATGCACATGTGATTATATAGTCAAAATCATAAGTACCAAAAAAGGGAAAGAGTAGGGGTCAGTAGGTACATTTATGTAGTGCTTTCTGTGCTAACAGGTATTGTACTACGTTACATAGGTTAACTGATTTTATTTTCATAACAAAGGTATTCATTGTTAATATTCTCCTTTTTATAGGTGACAAAATTAAGACCCAGAGAGATTAGTTACTTTCCTCAAGGTCTCATAAGGTAGTTAGTAGTAGAGTGTATTTAAACCCAGGTACTCTGGTATAAGCCTGAATTCTTAACAGTTCTATAGGACGCTATGGGAGTTTCTAGAAGGAGGATTAACCTAACTTTATTCTACATCTAAATCTTGCATAGACCTCTTCGTTCAACACACATTGACTGCATACCTACCCAGTGCCATATTTTTGCCCGCAACTGTCTTCAAGGAGTTCATTTCAAGGCAGGGTGGACACTCAAATAGCTTTTTTTTGTTGTTAGGATTTTATTTATGTATTTGACAGAGAGAGTGATCACAAGTAGGCAGAGAGAAAAGAGGAAGCAGGTTCCCTGCAGAGCAGGGAGCTTGACGTGGGCCTCGATCCCAGGACCCTGAGATTATGACCTGAGCCGAAGGCAGAGGCTTAACCCTCTGAGCCACCCAGGCGCCCCTCCAATAGTTTTGAGTACTTGTTGGGTATGATGAGAATGAGCAACGAGCTCAGCACTTTGCCGCAATCTGTTGTCACAGAAAAATATTTTAGGATTTGAACTGAGTTTTGAAAGATGAATTAGAAATTTGTTGGGCACAGATGTGCATTTCCGGTACAGGAAGTAGTAAGTACAGAGACACCAGGGACGGCGGCACATCTGGGGAATAAGGACTTGGGTGTGGTGGGACCTAGAATATGTTATAAGGCAACCAGTCTGCTGTGGAGAAAAATTAATATTATTATTATTATTTTATTTGACAGAGAGAGAGATCACAGGCAGAGAGACAGGCACAGCAGAGAGCCCAATGCGGGCCTCGATCCCAGGACCCTGAGATCATGACCTGAGCCAAAGGCAGAGGCTTAACCCACTGAGCCACCCAGGCACCCAGAAAAATTAAATGAAATTGTAAAGGTCCTTGAATGTTGAAGCCAGGGCTTAATCTGGTCCAGTTTTAGACAGCTAATGGGTTATATCATAGAAGATGGTTTATCATTAAGATCTGATAGTAACTAAATAAAATGTTCTTTTTATAGCCCTTGGAGGAAACAGACAGGCGCTGGAAGAGGCAGCAACAGTAAGTGACCTGTCCTGTTTTGGAACCGGGGTTAGTTTTAAGTTTAATCCTGTCACAAAATACAATCAGTGAGTGCTTACATGGAAGAGGTTTCATAGGTGACATATCCTGTTTGTACCAACTAAAAAACTACGGTTGTTAAACGCGAAGTCTGTGAAGCCCAAACACTCTCAAGTTCTACAGAGGGAGGCAGTTCTTTTTTTTTTTTTTTTTTAAGAGTTTTTTTAAATTTTGTTTTGTTTTTAAGATTGTATTCATTTATTTGACAGAGCAAGAGAGGGAACACAAGCATGGGTAGTGAGAGAGGGAGAAGCAGCTTTCCTGCTGAGCAGGGAGCCCCACACGGGGCTCGATCGCAGGACTCTGGGATCATGACCTGAGCCGAAGGCAGTTACTTAATGACTGAACCACCCAGGCGCCCCAAGGGAGGCAGTTCTAATTTTGGCAGGTTCCTTGTAGCTCTCTGCCCTGACCTCTCAGGCAAAGCAGAAGCCTGAAGCCTAAGTCCATCTAAGCCCCCGGGTCATTGCCTGATGGCCTGGCCTGATAGGTGCCAGAGACTGTTGTCTTATTTTTATTTTATTTTATTATAAAGATTTATTTATTTGGGGGGGAGAAGGAAAGAAAAAAGCAGACACCGCACTGAGTGCAGAGCCTGACATGGGGCTTGAACTCACAACCCCAAGATCACAGTCCAGGACAAAATCAAGAGTTGGACACTCAACCAACTGCACCACCCAGGTGCCCTGAATCTGTTGGTTTATCACATCATCCTGTAGAAGCTTCACTCTTTTTTGGGACCCTCAGGATTCCTCACCCTTTCTCACCTCCTTCATCCCAGCATCAGCATTAGGATTGAAGACAGTAAGATGGGTTTAGATGTTAGTTTAGATCTTAGAGTTTAGATCTTAGATCCTTACTGTCCAGTGCAATAGCCACCAGCCACATGTGGCTATTTTAATCAACTAAAATTAATAAAATTAAAACTTAAGTCCCTCAGAGACACTAGTCACATTTCAAATGTTTACTAGCCACACGTGACTAATGGCTACATTTTGGTAGCTCAGAAATAGAGCCTTTCTACCCTTGCAGGAAGTTCTGTTATACAGTGTTGGAAACTAGTCCGTAAATGGTCTTCACAGAGACCTGAGACACTCTAAAATGATACATAAACAATATGCATACATACTTGCATTTGTTATCTTTCTGGGGATAATGAAGTGAACCCAAAAATCTATATCTATGTGTTTTTAGAATCTCTTGGAATCTCAGGATTTGAAGGGACCTGACTACAAAGGGTACATAGTAGCACTGAATAGCAGATCTCCACCTGCCCTCAGAAGTTAAAGGTGTTTCACAGCCAGCTGTTCAGTCAGGAAAAAGAGAGTTTGGGGGTGAATATTGTAGAAGAGGAGTAGGGATCACTGAATAATAAAATCAAGAGCTAGTAAAACATTCTTACTTTTGGCCTTCTCTTTCTTTGTAATATGTTCCCGCCTCCACACACCCAGATCTAATGCTTCAAAAGACTTACCTCTGAGATGAATTATACTTGTTAGCTAATGCATCACTCTCTTTTTAATTAATCAGACATATAGAACTACAAATCAGAGAGCTTCTAACATAATATGAAATAGCCAGTGTCATTACTGGGTTGAGAGAGTTGTAGTCTTAGCTAATATGAGTTAGAACTCAGGAAAGGAATATACTTTGGCACAAAGGTCATAATAATTAGGTATGTGGGAGTCTCCCAAGACCACTTTCAGGAAGACTCACAGGACTCAGCATATAGTCATATGCATGGCTATGATTTACTACAGTGAAAGAATATAAAGCAAAATCAACAAAAGGAAAAGATGTGTGGGCCAAAGTTCAGAGGACACCAGGTGCAAGCTCCCAAGAGTCTTCTCCCAGTAGAGTCACATGGGACACCTTAATTCAACACCTGTGAAATGTTCCCTACCAGAAAAGCTTATTAGAGACTCAATACCCAGGATTTTTCTTGAGGGCTGGTCACGTAGGCATCTTCTGCCTAGCATGTGCTGAAATTCCAGACTTCCAGGAGGAAAGCAGGTATGCAGCATAAGCTATGTTGTTTGTACAAAGCTTAGTCCCAGAGAGCCATTCTAACCAGGGAATGGTGGGAACCCTGAAATCTAAGTTCTCATGCAAGCCACCAGCCCCTCTGTGCAAACAGACTCTTCTGTGGATATCATCTTAGGCCTGTTAACCCCTTCTGCACAAAGGTGGCCTATCACCACTGATACCTTCATAACATGCCAGTTGTTTCTAGGGATGGCACATGGTGGGCCACTATCTGTTCTGTCAAGCACTTCAGACCTCACTAATTTCCTACAGCGTGGTCTCTTGCTAAGATTGGATAGCCTCAGAATGCTCCTCCAGGCACTCCACGGAGTCCCTACCAGTCTGGAGGTGAAAACTGTCATCCCTAGTCTGTAACAACTCCTCTGATATTTATAGGCAGAGAATCATGCCTGCTCATGACTATTCTCATTCACATAGGGAGTCACCACTGGGAACACATTTAATTAGAATGGCGGTGACTAGAAGCCTTTTTGAAGGGCCTGTGAGTGCAACAGAAAACCTTACTGACTCTATAGACTTTAAAAAAGAAAGTCTGGTGTAGCACCAAGTGTAGAGAATGTGAGTCATTCGCAACTTGTACTGTTTGCCAATGAGACATAATCAAGTGCAACCGCTTTGGAAAATGATTTGGCCTGATAGCAAGGCAGAACAACCCTCTAGTGCTCTATCCCTGTGTGTACAGCCAAGAGAGAACTTGGACACGTGCATCAGACACATGTAGAAGTTGTTTAGAGTAGCAAAAGACTGTTGACAGGAGATTGGAGAAATTAATTGTGATAATGTCAGAGAGTGGGATGCTACATGGCAGTGAAAACAAATGAACTATAACAACAGAAGCATCAGAAGTAAAACCAAATAAAATATTATTTAAGCACATATACGTTTGTACAAAAAAAAACAAAAAAAACCAACTACCCACCCACCCACACTTTCTGTTAAACAAATGGAATGATAGTGGTTACCTCTGGGGAAAGAGAAGGCAATAGAACAGGAAAGACTACAGAGCTAGAAGCAAGTAATCAGCAATGTTTTAGCTTTGGGGCCGTATGGTGCATTTATAGGCGTTCACTAATATCATACTGTAACTAATACGTAACAGTCTTGTACTTAATAAATAGTATGTTTTTGAGGTTAATTGGTTTTTAGTCTTAAACTATTCCCCATATTTGTTGGAATATGCCTGGTGTTTTCTGGCTGTGTTTGTCACAGGCTGACCTGGATATCACAGAAATAAACAGACTAACAGCAGAAGCTATTCAGACACCCCTGAAATCTGCCAAAAGTGAGTACTTTTCAAAACCCCTTGTTGAACTGGGAGAGCAGAGGCCAGGTGGTTGGCTGGCTGCTCAGAGAGGCCTCAGTGGTGGACCCTCTTCCCTCTAATGGCTGGTCCTTGGTCTTGCAAATCCAGTAATGTGATTTTGGCCACTGCATTGAGATCATTGTATGCAGGACTAATAGTGCGCAAACTCCTGGCAGATGTGGGAGCAAGAGTGCAATTGGAAAGAGAAAGAAAGCAGTATGGGAACCATTACTGCGGCTGGTTCTGCCAGTTAAAGAGGTTGGCAGGGCTGAGAAGCTTTATGGGACATGGTAAGGCTTGTCAAGGTACTGCCGTGTGATCAGAAGGGTTGAGAGAGAACTGTGAAAGGATCGGTAACGTCCTGGCACCATGCCACATTCCTGGATTCAGTGACCTGCTGTGGAAAATCATCCCTCCCTCACGCCCCACACTCTGAGAAATGCTGTCCTTAGAGGGACTGTGCTTGGGAAGCCCGGCTGTGATCAGTGAGTGCCATGGAACTGGGATAGGATGAGCCCAGTTACAGACTTTGTGTCACTGTCATTAAGCTTTCATAGCTCAGTGCATCCACATCTGGTGAGGAAAGGCCTGACCTAGGGCCTGGAGTTTGACCAGGGCACTTTCTCCACTGGGGAGGGCCAGAAACACAGTCCAGTTCTTAGTCCATCTTGCTTTCCATTCAAATGACCTCATGGCGCGAGGCGAGCGGGAGCTTTCACTTTGCGGGTGTTCCTTTCCAGTGCTGCCTTGGTGAGATTATGACATAACTGGGCCCGGGTGCTCCTGGAGATCCTCGGCTGCATGTTTGCAGTCTGTTAGTTCACTTGGGGTTATCTCCACATTTAGGTGATACTGATTTCTCTTCTGGATTCCACCAGGTTTGCTCAAGTGGTGGGGGAGGGAGATCTTCTGATTTTACCCCAGGGAATAGACACAACAGGACCAAAGTCAACCAACAGTAAAACTTGTTTTTATGCCCTCTTGACCATTGGGCTTTGACTACCTTGTGAGCTAGTTCCAAAGGAAAAAACAGATAAATATATTATTTAATGTGTCAGAAAGGAAAAAGCTAAAAAGCTATCTCCTTTGAGAGCCCACCCGCCATGATCAGTTGCCTGAATTTTCTCTGGAATCCCGGCTCAAGATTATCCAGCTCATGCTTGTACAGAGTTAGCAGTGAGACATTAACTTCCATCACTTAACAGCTGTGGTGCTTAAGAAGTTTTTTTCTAATTTATGTAAATAATATTTTATTGTAATGAATAATAATTCTTATGACACATGTCCTGTATTGTCCAGAGGGCTTTATGTTCATTCATTGCACAGACACTTAAACACTCACAGGCACAGTTCTAGGGTTTGGGGAAATAGGAACAAAAGTAACAAAAACCCTGTTCTTATGGAGCACATTTCAGGTCTCGATACCCCTATGACGTGACTGCTCCCTTTTGTAATTGAGGATACTGAGGCATCACCACGAAAACCCCATGACCTGGGTGGTGCTGGGACCGGGCCTCACGCCTCAGTCTAGCTAAGTCCAGCATCTGTGCTCTCACCGGAATGCGGGACATCACATGGGCTTCGTTAACTAGTCTGCTCAGTTTTCTCTGTCTACACCCTCTTTAAAAAAAAAAAATCTTGTTTATATTTATATTTCTTGATTACAGCCTAAGATTGCATATATTTTATTTCCTTTAAGAAACACAATGCATGAATGTTAATTCCTATGAGAAAGATCACTTTGTTAAAACTGTTTCTTATAGCACGAAAGATAATGAAAGTGGATGAAATGATAGTGGAAGAAGAAGAAGAAAATAAGAGCAAGAATCTTCAAACTGCAAGAGTAAGTAGACGGGGCTGGGAGCTGACTGGGAACAGGGAAACAAAAATACCTAACGTCCTCTTGCCCCAGCCCAACCGCCAGAATTCACTGTTCAACAAAGAAGAACCACTTTAATGGCTCATATGAAAGCGATCAGAGAAGATAAAGCACATGGAAGGGCACCTGGGTGGCTCAGTGGGTTAAAGCCTCTGCTTTCAGCTCAGGTCATGATCTCAAGGTCCTGGGATCGAGTCCCATGTCGGGCTCTCTGCTCGGCGGGGAGCCTGCTTCCCCTTCTTTCTCTGCCTGCCTCTCTGCCTATTTGTGATCTCTCTTTTTGTCAAATAAATAAATAAAATCTTTAAAAAAAAAAAAGCACATGGAAGGCAGAAAAGGAAGCTATCAAATTTTACCTCCCCACCTAGGGTACACCCAGGCTTTTAAAAGCGAGGGAGATTTCACTAGCTGGAGAAGAAAGGGAGAGGAAGCCCAGGAGGAGATAGATAGGAAAGTTCCCTCAAGTTCCATTTAAGGAACAGAAAGCCACTGGGGCTGGCAGGGCTGTAAGCTGTGGGTGATCTGCATTCAGGAGGGCCCGATGGGGAATGGCCTTGTGTACCAAGCTCAGAAGTTTCCATTTCATCAGGTTGGTCATGGTGAGTGACAAATGGGAGAGGGGGAAAAACCGGAGACAAGGAAATCAGTTGGGAGGATGTTGTAATTCTTGAACCGAGGCCCTCAGACTATCTACAGAGAAGAAACAGGACCGGTAGAGGAAGGGAGGAAGCAGAGATGCCTGGTTGGTCTCTAGCTTAGGCACCCCTCATCCACAGAAGGCAGTCCATAGTAGGGAAAGCACTGCTGGGTTTGAGTGAAGATGAGCAGCCAGGGTGCCAGTTACCTGAGGCGTTGAGGGGTCCATTCTTTTTTTTTCTTTTTTCTTTTTTTTATTGTTACTTAAAATTTTTTTTCCAGTGTTCCAAGATTCATTCCCCATTCCCCACACCCGGTGCTCCACGCAATAGGTGCCCCTAGTACCCACTACCAGACTCTCCCATCCCTCCACCCCTATCCCTCCAAGTCCCTCAGTTTGTTTCTGTGTCCAAAGTCTCTGTTGTTTCGTTTCTCTCCCTGGATTACCCTACTTCCCATTTACTTTCCTTCTCCCACTGTCCTCCAGGTTACCCCTCATGCACCGCAAGTAAGTGAAACCATGTGATACTTGACTTTCTCTACTTGGCTTATTTCACTCAGCATAAACTCTTCCAGTCCAGTCCATGTTGCTACAAAAGTTGGATATTCATCCTTTCTGATGGAGGCATAGTATTCCATTGTATATATGTACCATATCTTCTTTATCCATTCATCTGTTGGAGGGGTCCGTTCTTTTCTGAAATTTTAGCCTGAAGTTCAGGGAGGAATAGGGGATAGAGAGGCACACTGACTCCCAGCAAAGGCATTGATGAGGTCGTGCGGGGAGGGTATGGAGGGGGAGACTGAGGACGGGTGCCTGGAGGGAAGCTAGAAAGAGGAGCTCATGCAACAGCCTGTGCAGGGACAGCCAGAGCAACTGGGAAGATTGTGCACCCCAGGACAGCCTAAGTGACCTTCACGGCAACATTTCATGGGGGAGCGATGGGGCTGGCCAGGCTGCAGTCATTTAAAAGAGATTTGCCTTTAATCTTGGCCAAAACCCTCTACTTTGAAGATCCAGGCAGTGGAAGTCCTTAGTTGACCAGTTATATTCTGTATTCCTTAAGCCACTCCTGGGAGATAGAGTTGATATTCATCAACTCAGATTTCTGGAGTTGATCCCTCTCCCCTCCTTTTCTTACCCTTTACCCTCCCTCACTTTCCCCTTTTTGGGGCTTTTTATAACCACAGTGTTATTTGATTGTGAATCCAGGTCAAAAGGTGTCCTCCATCCAAGAAGAGAACCCAGTCCATACAAGGAAAAGGCAAAAACAAAAGGTGACAGGTTTTCCAAATGTTCATGTGTGTTTGGTTTTATTGGACCATCATGGCAGAGACAGGGGTCAAAGGGTTTTTGTGGCCTGTGCTCAAGTATAACTTGAGTCTCCAAGCTGGAGGGGCCTCTAGAAATGATCCGACCCAACATGTTCTCCAGTTCTGACCATGTTCTCTATCCTCCCCCACTTTTTTTTTGTTTGTTTGTTTTAATGCCACCAGGGAAAATGAGGACCAGAAACCTATCATAAGCACTGTATATTTTGTTCATTTGCCTGACTCACTTGCAGAGCCACCTCCCTGCCCCCCCCCCGCCCCCGGCCCCTGCCACAAAGTGACTATCACCTACCTACAGTTGTTCCTCCGATAGTGCTCCTGGTCCTAGTCAGTAAAGAATCACCATGGACTTGAACTGATTATGCTGGGCCCTGCTAAACCATTTGGGATGGGACATGGGGGCCACATCTCAAGAAGCTTAGAAAGTAGTGGCTGTGACATGTGTCTGCAATGTAGACTCTCCTTGAGCAGTGGTGGGTGCTTAGCAAGAGGGCAGGAACTCCAGCGGAGGGGCCTGCAGGGTCTCCTTCATCCTGTTCCTCTCCTGACTGAGAGGCCAGCTTCTGGAGGTTGACTGCCCAGCTTCAGAGTTCTGGCTGCCCCCTAATTGGCTGTGTGATCTTAGCCAAGTTGTTTGAGTTTCTGTGGCTATAAATAAGGATCACAGCCGTGTGTCCCAGGTTGTTGGGAGGGCTGCACGAGTGGGTGTATGCGAGGCCCTCGGGACGTAGCCACATGGTCAGAGCCCTCCACGTGTGACCTGTGCACCTAATGGCCACTTCTTACCTGCAGGTCAAGCCATTATAACACTGTCACCCCAGCTGTGGGCCGACTGGAGTTATCTATGGTGAAACCAACCCCAGGCATGACCCCCAGGTTTGACTCGAGGTGAGTAACGGGGAGCAGCGCCTCCATCTGGCTGGGAGCCCACCAGTTCGCCCTAATCTGCAAGAAGGGCAGGTGGGAAAACACTCGACTCCTTGGCCTGGCAAGGCCTCTTGGAAGAGGGTAACTGTCTGGGCTTCCAAGCGTCTGCCTCTCCTCTAAGCGCAGGTTTACCTGTTTTCAGCGACAAAGTGAGTCTTGTTGAGAGAACATTCTGCCTCGAGGACTAGAAGGCCTCTAGTGACTTTTGCTCAGCCTTTTCTGTTTCTGGCCAACAAAAATATTTTTTGAAATGGGTAGGTACTCTCCTGTACCCTTTGTAAGAGTACAAATGGGCCCCATGTCACACCGGGAGACTGAAGTGACCCAGGCTGGAAGCTCATCTCTTCCACCTGGCTGGTCAGCTGGACAGGAGATGCTCTCGGGCCAGAAAGAAGCGGTTCTCTGCCAGTGGAGCAGCGTCGTGACCATGGGTGCCCCCAAGCATGCCTCACAACGATGTGTCCTAAGTGATCCCATTTGTGTTCATTTACAGAGAATGTTCCTAGAAGGCATTAAGGATTTGAAAGTCGGGATCTCTAGGGTGAGGAGAGGGAGGAAGACTGCTTTGAATTCTCGAATTGTTAACTCTCGAATTGTTTTTTCACATGTGCATTTAGAGAAAAACAGGTAGCAGGATTTTAACTGTCTTGAGAAAGTTCTTTCGGGAATTAATATAATGATGTAATCTCTGAGTCCTCCTTTTCTGACCCTGGAAAATTCCTCTTGCTGGAAGCACTTAGCCACTCTTGGAAGTGCATTAACCATAGTTTATTTCTGGCTCTGTGGATGGATGGATGACTGGTGTCCATGCAGAGCTTGGGATCTAAGATTTCCATGGATAAGAACTGACTTTGGCTAGATGTGTATTTGATCATTACAAGCTCCTTTCTCCAGCTGTGTGTAGTCATTACCGTTTAAAAAGACTTTTTGTCCTAAATTTAGAACTCTCCTTCTTAGAAATGCAGGATTTAAAAACTACAGCTTAAGGCCAAATGGGGGTTGGAAGAGCTCTTGGCACCTTGTGTCACTCACTCTACCAAGCCATCTTGACAGAGATCTTCCCATTTCACAGGGTCTTCAAGACCCCGGGCCTACGGACCCCAGCAGCCAGAGAGCGGATCTACAACATCTCCATGAATGGCAGCCCTCTTGCTGACAGCAGAGAGATTTTCCTCACGGTGCCCATGGGCGGTGGAGAGGTGAGCGGCTCACAGCGGGGCCAGGCCACCACGTGGGCTCCCTGGGCATTTCTTTCCTTGGCCCATCACTCATTTCTCACCCCCCCCTAGTCCTTCAGGTTGCCTGGGTCCTGAGGTGCACACTTCTATAGGACTCAGAACCAGTTTTCTCACCCCAGCTGGAGGCCCAGGTTGGGATTCTTGCTTGCCTCCATGTTCCATTTGTTCATCAGCTAACATTTGCCCACCTGCCTTGTGGCAGGGGACAGGTATAGACGATATCCTTCCCGCTCTTGAGAAGCTGTTCAGTAGCCCAGAGAGGTTCACAGTCAAGTCCAGTGGCATGGCACTAAGGGAGACACTAAAGGGCATGCAGAGGAAGAAAGCATCAGGGTGCGTGCTCTAGAAAGAACATAGACTCTGTCTCCCGGTCTGGATAACCCAGAGGGGTTCTGACGCAGGCTGAGCCCAGCTACCCTGAGCTGAGTAGAGCAAGTCTTAGAGCTCAGCTCCTGGGAGGGAAGGAAGATGTATCTCACATGTCTGCCGGGCATTTCTAAACTAATGTCCGTGCCCGTAGTCCCCAGGTGAGCCAGCCGCGGGCCAGTGAGAAATGCTGACTCTGGACAAGCAGCTCTCCTACCTGCCTTGCCTCCCCCTCTCTTCCCCTGCCCAAAGTGCAGGATATCAAGGGGCAGGGCCTTGGGTACAGGGTCCTGCCGCAGGGGACGTGGCGACTGAACTCACTCTGCTCTCTACACAGAGCATGCGATTACTGGCTAGTGACTTGCAGAGGATGGACATCGCACAGCTGGACCCAGAGGCCTTGGGAAACATCAGGAAACTCTCCGTGAGTCTTATAACCCTCCACACATGGGATGCCGCCAACAGCTCGCTCAGTTCCGCTGTACTTAGGATTGTCTTTTCGGCCTGGGCTTCACACTTAGCATTGTGTTGTCTTCTTTCCCCCAAGGGATCATAGCTCTCCTCCTACTTACCACGCAGCACTTCCGTCCCTGGACACTGCCTTTCAGTCTCTCTAGGGCTGCTGCCACAGAAGTTTAACGGCAAACTGGAACTTCTGCCTCGGGCGGGCAGTTGGTACCTGTATACAAGGGCGGGACTGACTGCCAGGGAGGGAAGCTTCCTAGAGGGAAGGAGGGGCTTTTTCCGCAGAATCAAAGGCGGCACTGAACAGCCAGGCCTCTGGGCCGTGGGGCTGTCCATGACTGCAATTTATGGAGCTCCGTTCTGGTGCGCCAGCTCCCAGAGCCTCTCTGTCTTGGAGGCCCATGCATGCACTTCTCTGACACTCCTTCATCCCTCCCTCTCAGCAGATGGCCTCCTCTGGGGGGCTGTGGGTCCTGGCTCATTTTCCTTCAGTACTGGCTTGCAAATGACTTCCGGCAGCCACACTCCCAACTCTGACTTTGCTGCTCTAATGCCCGGCACTGTCCCCTTCTTGTCACCCCTTCAGTTCTCAGGAGGGAAATTAACTTGGTTCAGCTTTGGTCAGATGGGCCTTCGTGGTCCAGCCAACACTGTCTCAGGTGGTGGATGCCCCCCACCCCTTTTGGGGGCTCTGTAAAGGGTACATCCAGGGCATACGGCCCGATGCTGAGGCCTCACACATAACCCAGCCACCTAGACAGATCCAGTGACGTTCATCCTCTCGTCTGCACCTGTGGCATGACTGGCTCATCTGAGGTCTTATTTTACTCCTTCATTCAGAAGAGGGATGGGGATTCGCAACAGTTAGTTTGTGATCTGGATAGAGAATGGAGGGCTGAGATTCACTCAGACCTGCCGACCCCAAATCTGGGGTCACCCGAGGATCTTAAGTGGCCACTAGGCAAGCATGGCCAGTGCCGTCTTCTCTCAGTGACCTGCCTCTTTCCTCTGTAGAGCCGCCTTGCCCAGATCTGCAGCAGCATACGGACTCACAAATGAGACTGCTATTCCAAGAAGCCAGGCTTGACAGGATGGACCTTCAGCGGGCACTTCCGGGACCCTGAAGAGACCTCTTCCCTTCAGGCTTACTGTGTTTTTGAGTGTGAAGTTCTAGAGTAGGGAGTGGTGTTCCCCTGGGAGAGTTTGGGAAGTGGGGAGACACAATACTCCCCTGCTGGTTAGATAAAGCTTTCCTGTTTTCCCCACCCAACTGCCTGCTGTGTCCGTGCAGTTGAAATTTCCTGTCATGCTTCCGGCAGAATTCTCCTTCCTACTCTCAGAGCTGCCGCCTTCTGCCTCCTGTAACCCAGCATCCTCTCTGTCCTGCCCTTACTCCAGTAGGGATGGCAGGAGAGACCCTCATATTCCCAGGAAGACCACCTGCTTCTCCTCATCAGAGAACCCTCTGCATCTGGGATTTCTGTTCTGTGTTGCTTGAGGCTGGGAGCTTTAGGCTTGGAGAAATGAGAGCTCTGGGCCATGGGAGGACAGATCCAGAAAGCTGGGAGGAACCGTACAAATGGGGACAGGACAGTAGAACAGGATGTGTCCCAGCAGTGGCCGCAGCAGAGCCCATTTCAGCCCGGCCCCTATCCCTGCCTTCCTCTGTGGTGGATACTGAATGGGGCTTTGGGATCTGATACCCACTATGCCTAGTAGTTTTTCCAAGCTAACTCGTGGAACTCTGGTTTGTATTTATCCCTTTACTGAAGACCAAAAACTGGTTTGGAGGTGGCTCCCATGTCTGGCACTTCTACCTCTCTAGTTGGTAGGAATTAATTCTAGGGCTTAGCTTAGTCTAGGGTTTTATATGACAAGTAGCAGAGGAACTTCTCTAAGCTCTCTGTGGTCTAGTGGTTCCTGCCAGGTTCACAGACTTTGCAGAGAGCACTTCCTCTTAGGGGTTCATTGGGGGCAGGTATGAATTGCCTGGTGGCCTCATTCCATGTGTTTGGCCTGTGCTCTGGGCATCAGCTAGTTACTGAGAGTCCGCCCCATGATCCCTGTGCTCCTGCCCGCACCTCCGCTCCAATGAATCATGAGATGTGGTCCAAAAATACGGGAACTCGGGAGCTCCTGCCCTAGGCTCAAGGGCCCCATATTCTCCCGTGTGGCTCTGTGTTCTTCTCCGTGTCACTTCGCTCTGTGACCCTCCTAGCAATCCATTCCTGTTGCACCTGTATCCCTTTCAAGTTGTTTTATTCTCCCTTTCCTGAGACTTGTGCATATTGTGTTCCTGATTAATGGCATCTTTTAAGCTGTTGTAATTAGGGCTACTGAAAGGTACCCGTTTTCAATAAATTGTGGGTTGGTTGGTTTGTAATCGATACTCAGCCTGTCTGTCCTCTCCAAGCTGTGCCTGGACTAGAGGCCATCTGGGAGCTGAAGCTGTCGGAGTGGGGGCTCTGAGCAGCTGCTTCCTCAGAAGAGATAGAAACCTTTCCTGCAGGCAGAATCCCTGATATCTGAAGAGGGGGCCCTTATTCCAACATGCAGGCCACAGGTAACCGATCCCAAGTAGGTTCCCCCAACACCTTTGTTCATGAGCAAGAAATTGACACATGGGAGGACAAAGTCTATTATCCATAGTGCACCCCGAGAGTCAGGCTTGTTGGCCGGGAACAAAGTAGAAGCACAAGTAATACAGTTCTCATGCTTCTCACTCCCCAGAGTTACAGAGCTCTGGCAGATCTGCCTGCCTAAAATTCTTTCTGCACTGAAAATGGTCCACATGGACCTAAGGGCAGAAGAGAAGAATGGGTCATTATCTAGCCCAGGCATCTAGCACCAACAGTGATGCATGGGGAGGGATCCTGTGGTCAGTGACAGCTTCGAATAAAGGTTACTCATCAAGTGATTTAGTCACCAAACCTGAAGCTTCTCCCATGTCCTTCATCATCTGGTACAGTGTCAAGAAGAGCCTGGCATCAAGGAAACACTTGGGACCCAACCTGCTTGACCTGGAGCCAGTTTTACCCTATTTCATTCCACTGGCACCACTGCCTAATGATCCCAGGTGTAAGGAATGTGTGGTATATAGCAGGTACCTAATAGATGCCAGCCATGTGATGAAGATAGAACAGTCTTTCATTCTGTATTAGGAGTAGACGTGAAGGGTAATGAGCTCCCCATCCCAGAATGTAAAGCATGGGCTGAATTATCACAGGGTTGGGATGTTGCAAAGAATTTAAATCCTACTGCCAGCCCACAAACCAAACAGACACACTTTCACTGGCTTTTGTTTTTCAAATTAGTTACAATTTAAAAATTGGGAGATTTCACAAAAATGATTATTAACCTCCAAAAAATTAGATCTGGTAACAGCCCCCTGGAGCTGAGCAGCTTTCCTTAGAGAACCCGATACCCATTCAAAACAGTCCCTTTGCTACATGCCTCAGCCCGTTAGGCAATTTACTTTGTACCCTCTGCTGTGTGGATAAAGGGAATAAAAGAGTTGCTCTGGGTTGAAGGGAGTAGGGGACACTGAGTCCTCCCCTTCACCAGGGCACCTGGGGCAGCCTCCAAGAGCCCTAGAGTTCCAATAAATATCAGGTTCGTTCTTTGCCCTGCAGGCTTCCTGGTATTTCCAGAAGCCCGACTTGGGGCTTCCTGTTGAAAGGATTCCAAACCTATGGCCTTACAAAGAGTTAGGTTGAATTATTCGTATGAAGAGCTAGTTCTTAGGGTGTGAATGGTAGGACCTCACCGAAGTGTCGCTTGTTCATGGCGCCACACTTTAGCTCAGAGGAACTGTGATCCTCACCCCACCGATGAGTTTGCATGTGATGGAAAACGGTGTCTCCACACTCACTGTGCATAAGCTTTGGGACGTGTTTTCCTTTCTAATTTCACACATTGACAGCTGTTGACCCTCACCTAAAATACAACATGACACATGTGCTGAAGGTTTTACTAGCAGATCATTCCTGAGGCTTTGAAAATGGGAGGCATTGGGGATGCTAGGAGAGTGTGGTCAGAACTGGGGTCACATTGGGCTCTGCACTCCATAGGAGTCTGGAATCCAATTTGCTTTGGCTTGGGTGCCTCCTCCTGTCACAAGTTCACAGGATGACACATTTCCCCAGGCCCTGCTCCGCCACCTTCATCCCCTCCCTTGTTAAACAAGCTCCTCCCCTCCCTCCCTCCAGGCAGCTATAATCTGCACTTGCCTTCTATACTCTGCCATCATCTTCCCCTTAGTTGATCTTAGGGTTTCTGTAGTTGGGATCTTCTGATCCTCCAGCAATACAGATGGTGGAGACCATAACATGCCCTCGGCACCGAGATACCAGGCAGAGCCCAGCTCCCCATCTGCAAACTCTCAGGGCCCCGTGCCACTATGTGCCTAATAGATGCCAGTCATGTGATGAAGACAGAGCCTCAGGGTGGAGGCAGAGGACACTCCAGGGCTACACTCCTTCAAATCGCACTCGAAGGTCCTGTGTCTCAGCTCTCTTGCCCATCCCCCAGCAGACGGTCAAGAATGAGTGCAGTGGGCAAGGGAGGAGAAGGCGCCAGATGCAGCCTATCTGGGAGGGGGTGGAGGGACTTGCAGCGGGGAAACATTTTGTTTTGGTTTTCTAGGTTTTCTCCTCAACGTCTACGAGCAGTCTTAGCCAACTTATATTGCTTGGAGCGAGGCTTGAGATAACCATAATCTGCCCACAAGATGCTGGTAGGCATCAGGAGGAACCCTGAGGAGACTAGCTGGGTTCTTTCAAAATACTGGCAGAAGTGTGAGTCTAGATGGCGAAGATTTAAAGAGAGGGCTCCGGACAGTGATCAGTTTGACTCAAGTTCTGGGCAGTGTGAAGGGGGCGACAGGAGGAACTGAGTCCAGAACCCAGTTATGCTTCATAAGGGCAGTGAAGGTACCTCACGGATCTCCCCCTGCCCCCCAGCGCACCCCCTGCATCTCCCCAGGGACGAGGTTAAGTGGAAAGTCACTGGACTCCCACAACACCTAGGATTTATTCCTATGCCTTTAGTGGTTTTTGCTTAACTGACTCCCCAGTTTGGCCGTGAGGTGCTAACTTCCTAGCTCCGCTACAGAGTCGGAGCTGGGTTTCCTGAATGACCAAATAGCCGGTCACACCACGTTAGCAGCCCTGCTGCCCGGGAATGTTCATCTCATTTCCCCACCACATACTGCACACCTACCTATTGCCTTAGACCTTGCTAATCATAACATTTAGTGAGCACTTACTGCGTGCAGGCAGTGTGAAGTGTTGGTGAGGGTCCCCCATTGTCAGCTTCATGCCTCCACGGGGGCCATTCCCCACAGAGCCACACCACTGACGACCCCAACCTACTCACTCCCTCCACCCCTCTGGGGAAGAAGTGACTTACTGAATGGAATAACCTGCTTGAATTGGTGCCACCTGGCTCCCTCCCCTCCCCCCCCCGCAGATCTGCCTGCTTGCAAGCCTGGGGTGTGCTGATCTGCTCCCCACCCGGCAGGACACTGGGTCCCTACAGAGCTGGCATCAAGGGAAGGGGAGGTTTGCATCTTCCTGGATCAGCCTGGGACCAGGTAGGTCTAATTCAGGGAAAGGCACCGTGTCCCAATACAGCATAACTCATCTATCGAAGATGTACATTTCATACATGTTAATGTCTCTGAAATTGGGATACATCTTCCAACCAGATGGCATGACACAGTTGAATTGGCTGTGATGTTTTCTTAGTGGTACATCTCACACTCAACAGCATCTTAGATTCAAAGAAACATGCTAAGCAACATTCTCCAGTTAGCTTTATCAAGGAGCCGGGATCTTGTGCTTGGTCAGTCCCAGTGAATGGTGCTCAATTGGTTCTGAGCATAGCCATGGAGGAGAGGGGTGTTATTTCTTGCCACCCCACCGCCCCAGCCCCAGCCCCAAGCACTCCCCCTGGCCTGACTAAGCAAATAAATACACAACACCATCTCCCAGCTGTGAACACGAACAGCCTGTCAGGGGAGAACGGAAGTACTAGCAAGCGGGAAACAGCAAGGGCTCCTGTGGCACGTGTGTGTGTGTGTGTGTGTGTGTGTGTGTACACGTGTGCACATGTGTGCATATGTGGGAGCCTTCAGGCAGCGCTCCAGCATTTAGCCCTCATCCCCACTCCACCCTGATCATGGTCTTAGCCCACCTTCCTCCCTCTGCCGCTCACCCCAAAATATTCCCACGCTCCACTCCTAGATCTTCCTACCTGGCTTCTGCCCCCCACGATTAAGGCCACTGTTAGGGCTTGAATTATGTCCCCTCAAAATTCATGTGTGGAAGTTCTAACCCCAGTACCTCTGAAAATGACTGTTCGGAGACAGGGTCTTTACAGGGGTCATCAAGTTCAAGTGAGGTCCTTCAGGGGGGCCAGTCTGGTTCGACTGCTGTGCTTCTGAAAGGGGAAATCTGGACATGGGAGGGGCAGTGAAGACGCAGGGAGAAGCCAGCCCCCAAGAGCCCAGCAGAGAGGCCTGGGATGGATCCTTCCCTCCTAAGTCCTCAGGAAGAGCCAAGCCTGCCAACGCCCGGATCTCTGACTTCTAGACTCAGGGACTGTGGGACAGTGAGCGGTGTGATGTAAGGCGCGGGCCGGTGGTTCCCTGACACAGCGCTGGGAACAGCCCAGCCGTGTATTATAGGCCAAGAAAACTGCCCCCACCCACTGTGCTCATGTGGCTTCTCCGCATTTCACATCCACACTCACTGCTCCTTCACCTTGGCTGACTGCTTCCTGGTTTCTCTCCATGGCTCTCCTCAGGCTCTGTCCCCTGCTCTTCTTCCCTCACTGTCTCCCAGTGGCAGACTGCCCCAGAGCTCCCTCTGCTCCCCGGGCTAGCCGAGGATGACCTCCTTCTCACCGCGGCTCTCAGAGCGCTATCTCTAGCCCTCGTCTGTGCCAAGTTCCAGACCCAGCACCCACCCATCTCCTAGGCATCTCCACCTGCACTCCTCAAACACATCTAAAACTAAGCACGTCATTTCCCTCCTTCTTCCTCCCAGCGCCTACCCAACCTGCTTCCCTCCCCGTGTGTTGGCTATCTCAGAAAACAGCACCACCACCCAAGCGTTGCCTGCTAGGGGGAAGCCTTCCTTGTTTGAGACTACTTCTGAGACCAGGTGACCTCCTTCTCTCCACTCCCACTCCACTCCACCCTCCCTAGACTGGGAGACCTGCCATGGCCAAGGGCAGTTCAATTCGTGTCTACCCAGAGAGACCTCAGACACACACTCTGGAAACATCCCATGGTGGGTGGGGGGATAAGATCTTAATGGGTAAGCAATTGTCACGGGAAGAGGTACTATTTCACAGACAAGTTTTTATTACTTTGTCCTGCATATAGAACCCATGAAATATAAAAACATCTCCAGAATTAGTCAAAGGAACCACCCCCCCCACCAGCCCTTTCCCTCCCCGGATGGGCTCAGATGGGGGAGCTGGAGGGTTGCAGGCCACCTCCCTCTGTCCACTGAACAAGTTCCATATAAAAATAGATCTGTAGAGGGCTCCCAGAGAACCGTCAGCCTGCATCCGTGCAGGGCAGAGGTCTGGGACCCCTCAGGATTATGGGACCTCACTTCTCCGTGGAAGGGAGGTCTACCCTGGACACCGAAGTCCTGCCAACACAGCCGGGGGCCCCTCTGCAGAACAGCCAGGGGAAGGGGAGGGGACTTGGACCTTCAGAGCATGACTGATGTAGCTGGAGATGGGGCTGAGCCTCCCTCTCCCCAAGACGGGACACTTGTCATCACGCCACATTCTTTCCAAGCTTGGGTGGGGGGAGGGGGCGAGCCTGAAGGGCAGCTGGCAAGGGACCATACCCTCCAGCCCTGTCAAAGGTGGAAGCAGCATCTCAACTCCCCCAGTACCCTCAAAGTCACTGACTGGTACAGGTGCCTAGGAGGTGGGGAACAAAGGGAGGGGCTTCAGGGAGAGAAGAGCTGCTGCTGGTGGGGTGAGGCCAAAGGCACTGATGTGAGGCACTGTCTCCCACCGTGGGCGCGCCCCCAAAATGCACTGCATCTTCCAGCCTCCTGCTCCCGCTAGTCCCTCGGCTTGGATGCCTCTTGTCCTAGGCCCTTCCATCTTGGCCTGTCCAAAACTCCACCCACCCCAAGGAGAGACACCCCCCCCACTCCCACCTCCAAGCCTTGTTCGACTTATGCATCAGCCTCTCAGCCAAGAAGCCTTTCCAGACACACCTCCATATACACAAGTCATGAGACTGTCCATCTACCCTCAGGCCCACTGGCCCACAGACCCTGAGCTCTCCCGTGGGGCCCAGGGCACTTTTGGAAGGAGCCCCTGTCATACTTCTCAGTGCCTGAGCTTGTCTCCCCTCCTAGGCTGAGCCCTCCACGGGCCAGCTCAATGTCTCATCCATCCCCTTCTCCCCCTTGGCTCTTCCTTCCCACCCACCCCACCCACCTACCCACAGCCACGCCCAGAAAGTAGGCACACGGCAGGGGTGACCTGGACAGACCCAGGCCCTGGAATCCTGTGCAGATCCAGGTGCCTTCCTGCCGTCCTATGAGAGCCCTGGCCTCTGGGAAGCCCTTCTGGATAAGGAACTCTGGAGTTTGCTCAGTGCAGCCACAGAAGCCAGAGGGAGAAGGTGCCCCTACGGAGGCTGAGTGGTGCCCAGGAGACAGCGCTTGCGAGAGGCAGTCACCTCAGAGTAACCCTGGGCTTCCTCAGAGAAGAGTGTTGGGATCACAAAGTTGGAGCAGGGACTCTCTCTCCAGAGCCTGCCTCAGCCCCAGACTAAGAGTTCCAAGCCCAGGCCTAGCCCTGACCCCTCCATCAGCCTCCATCTTACCTCTCTGCACAGTGTAGCTCAGAATCTGTCAGAGAGAGAAGGCCCACCTCTGAGGATGTCTTCACCATCCCCTGAGGCGGGACATCAAAGCTTACGCGTCCTCCGGGGAGAAAACCTCTCTCCTCATAGTCTTCTCAGATGCCCAGCCCAGTGAATTTATAGAAGGAATGCAAAGGGGAGGACTCACTGGGCCTCAGGGGAGTGCCAGAACCTTAGTGTCCTAGCCAGGACTCTCACTCTCACCCTGAACTCTCAGCCCAAGGGCAGGGGAGGCAGAAATCAGCTCCTGAGTCTGAGGCCCTTGGGGTCCAGCCCTGGAGCTCAGCACCACCTTCGCTGCCTGGGCCTCAGGACCGTGTGCAGACAGGGCCCAGCCTACGTGCAGGGAGCTAAGGACCTTGCCTCTCCAGGTCCCCTCAGGACGGGCTGCCAGGCAGCGGTGGCCCCTGCCAGGTCTCTTAGGAGCTTATTAGGGACCCATGCTGCCAACTGGTCAATAGGTCTGTGGGGAAAAAGGGGCACTCACTGGGTAGGCCCCCAGGCCCCAGCGGGTGTGGAAGGCAGAAAAACATGAACCAGGCAATTTAAAGTTATGTCTTCCCTCTCTGTCCCCGCCCCCGTGGTCTCCGTGACCCCGCATTTCCTGCTTAGTTAGCTCAGGGGTTCTCCCCAGGGATTTAAGCCTCTGGTCAGGGGACTGAGTGAGCCAGGATGTTCATACTGGGCACAATGGAAGGAGTAGGCAGTGAAATGCGGGGAACTGTGGTCCCAAACAAGCTCTGGGCCCCCGTGCAGGGAGAGCGTGCCCACTTCCACCCCACCGGGGCGCAGCATGCCAGGGTCCCTGTGAGGGCCTGGGGTCCTGGCCTGGAAGGCCGGTGCGGCTCATACCCGCACCCCCTGGCCGTGCAGCTGGAGCACGCGGGCCCGCAGGGCGCTGATGCCGCTGAGGAGGGCCTCTCGATGTTCTGCCGACGAGACGCCCAGCCTCACCAGGTCCCTGAAAGAAGGGCTGGTCACACCCATCTGGTTCTAACCCTCTTCTGCGCTCCCTCCCTCCCTCTGTGGGGACAGGGAAGGGCCCAGTATTAGGACAGGTTCCCCCGACTCACTGGGCGGCCATGGCGGCCACGGCCTCCAGGCTCCCGTAGCCACCAGCAGCGAAGCCGTCCTTGTAGCGGCCCAGGTCCAGGGCCTCCAGCCAAGCACCCACGGAGCCGAAGGACGGAAAGCTGGAGAAGGCACGGTCCGCCAGGGCAGTGGGAGGCCTAGGGGCAGAGGAGCTGTGGTCAGTCGATAGCAGGGTTCGGGTGCCCATACCTGGTCATTCTCCTGAGGAGAGGCCAGCTGAGAAAGGACAGGAGAAAGGGAAGGCCGACCGAGCCACCTGGAGGACGAGATGTGCGTGCAGGTGGGTAGAGAATGGGTTGCACCTGAACCAGCTACAGGTCCTGGGAGTATCTGGAGCCATCTGGGGGGAAGGACATACCTAGGATGATCTGGGTGGTGACCCATGTTATATTTGGGAAAACCAAGAGTCATTTCCCTGATTTTATTTATTGCAACTGCAAGCCTGTTAGAACTATCCCTGCATGTATTCACCCAGTCGGTGGTCACTGTACTGGGACATGTGAGGCAAA
>PITA01019052.1:0-16383 GCA_004023965.1 Spilogale gracilis | reverse complement strand
GGGAGAACGTGGGCCGCTCACTGGGGTCCTTCTGCCAGCAGCCAAGCATCAGCCGGTGCAGGGGGGCAGGGCAGTTCCTGGGCGGCGGCAACCGGAAGCCATCCTCCACTGCCTTGATTACCTGGGCCGCAGAGGGGAGAGGCAGACAGGAAGCTTTAAATCCCTCCAACACATGCACACACCATCCCAGCCCAAGGATGACCCAGGCAGTCACCAGGCAGGACTGGAAGAAGGAGACAGTGAAGAGGGGCCTAGGGCTAAGAGGTCAAGGGCCCATGGGCAGAGGTCAGGGAGTTGGGGCTTGAGGTCACTCACGTCTTGGCCAGACATGTCCCAGTAGGGCCGCTCCCCAAAGGCCATCACCTCCCACATGACGACACCGAAGCTCCACACATCACTGGCAGAGCTGAAGTGTCCAAACTGCAGGGTCTCAGGAGCGGCCCACAGCGCTGGGCTCCGGCCACTCTGCAGACAGGCAAGGGGTCAGAGGTGGGAAGGGGCTGGCCCATGTACACCCGGCATTGCCCACCCCACAGAGCCCCAGATCCAGCCCTACCTGCCATCCTCCCCGCTGCGCCTCTAGGGAAAGCATATAATGGGGCCCACACCAGCATCTATTTGGAGCCAAGAGCGGGGAGGGACAGGGCTGGAGGGAGTGTGGCCCTGAGACGGCAGGGCAGAGGGCAGAAGAGGGTGAGGGGGAACCTGGTATGGTGTGATGGGCAGGTTTGCTTGCGAGGAGGAAGCCCTCACCATGGTGGTGTAGACAGCCTCAGCTCGGTCCCGGGGGCCGCGCCCGAAGCCGGAGAGCTTGCAGAGAAGGCCGCTGCTGACGAGCACACGGCGGGCCGCCAGGCCCCGGTGAACATAGCCCATTTCCGACAGATACTTCATGGCTGACGCTAATCCAGGCAGCAGCCCCAACAGCTGCCCGGCTGCCAGCTGGCCTTCATGTCGCTGTGGAAGGGACGTTCTAGTTCTGGGGGCTGTAGGACCCCAGGGAAGTCACCTGGCCCTCTCTGGGTTTTCCCTGGGACCCACCGGGGGGGGCTGGCCAGTGGGCCCCTTCTTCAGGAATGAGGCCAAGTGCAAGTCCCACCAAAGGGAAAAGTGAGGAATGAAGACTAACACGGTCAGCAGTATCCCCCGGGGACCCAAGCCACTCACCCGCAGGAAGCCATCCAGGGCCCCATGGCTCATATACTCGGTGACAATCATCAAGGTGCTTCCTGTGCCAGGCAGGGGGACATGCATGCTAAGTAGCCTGCTCCCCTCTGCATGCACACATGCTCCCCGCTCCGGGCCCCAGCCTGAGCCAAGGCAGCCAGAGACAACTTTCCCCAGCTGGGCCACCCTCCTGCATGACCCAGCATCCTCTATGCCAAAGAACAAAAGAGGTGGCATAGAGAGGAGGACAAAGGCCAAGGTCTAGGGGTTGCAATAAGTTTGCTAAGAAAGGTCACCCAAGGTCCAAGCAACCCACCCCCGACAGTGTCAGGACAGATCAGAAAGGTCATTTAAGATCAGAAGTGCCTCCCTGAGTCAGTGAAAGAAAAGCTGAGCCCTTTTCTCCATACTGGGCAGCTTAGGGGCTCCCTCCCATGTCTGGAGGAATGGTCTGGGGGCATAGGAGCACCCCACCTCCTACCCCGTTTCCACCCCCATACTGGCAGAACACATGGCCCTACCTCGGGTAACGACACCCTCCAGCCTCACGACATGGCTGTGGTCGAACTGGCCCACGGTGAGGGCCTCAGCCAGGAAGCTGAGCCTCTGGGAGTCAGAGCAGCCCTCCCTTAGTGTGTGCACGGCCACGGGGAGCTCCTGGCGGCCAGGGAGCTGCAGGCAGCCGAAGGACAGCTCCCCGAACCGCCCTGTGAGGAGAGAGCACCTCAGATAGTCCCCTGGAGGTCACCGCCTGGCCAACCCAGGCCAGCTGAACATCAGAGAAATGGGTCACAAGCCATTCCTGGCCTGGGGCTCGGGGATCCCACATTCAAATCATGGTAAACTGAGAGCCAGCCATGTGGCGTGGGCTTCACAGTCCCCATGTCGCTCGGCATGAGGCAGCTCTCATGCCCATTTTATAGACAAGGAATGGGTTCCGAGCAGGAGAGCCACGGTCCCTTGGTCACACAGCTGGTCAGCCATCGAGCCAGGACTAGAACTCAGGTGTGCCTGGTCCCAAGTCTGTGAATGCTCCTCCCCACTGCCCGCTCCATGAAGGCCTAGGACTACACTCTGTCAGTGGCAGTCTGCAAAAGCCAGCAGGAAAAGGGCTAGAGTGGGCAGGTCTCAGTGACCGGGGGACAGGGAGAGGGTAGGAAGGCAGGATCACAGACCCTTCTGCCATCCCCTTTCCTGGGACCTGGTGGGTGGAGCTCCCATCTGGTGTGGAGCTGGGGCCTCCTGGGCAGGCTGGGACTGGGGTGAAGGCAGGGCTTCCAGAAATGGGGGAAGGCCTGGGGGCAGGGTGGGGTAGGGGAAGAGGGGGCTCTTGGGATGGACAAGGCTTCCCAGAGGCCCAGCTTGCCTGCTCCGAGGCTCTTCTCCAGGGTGACAGTTTTTGCATCCAGTTCCTTGGCAAACAGATGAAGAGCCTGCAGTGGGTCCCCACAGCTCTGGGGGTCTAGGAATGTGCGGCGTGTTGGGACTTTGACTGGAATGCAGGGAGAGACAGAGATGGGCAGGGGGAAGGGATCCGGGGGCGGGAAGGGGGAGGGATTCCACAGGGTGAGGGTCTGGAGAGGGAGGCGGGGTTGTGAAGGCCAGCAAGGAAGAGGGCTAAGCAGAAGCCAGGTGACAACTCACAGTGGAAATACAGCTCCTCCTCCTCATGGGCATCCTGACCTCCTTTGCCATAGGGGCAGGGCCTGGGGAGGGACAGAGGCATTTTTGGAGCGAAGTAGCCCCAGCCCTTCCCCTCTCACCACACCCATGATGGCAGCTCCCTAGCCCTTCAAAACCATGAAGATCTGAGCTCTAGGGGAGGGACCTTCCCATCTTGCTGGGAAAGCTCCTCTCCACAGTGGACACAGAACCCTAGCCCCAGACCTGACCGCTCATCCCCACCCCCATTCACAATTATTTTCACCCAGAGATGCAATGCACATTCTTGCAACTCCAGAGGCACCCAAATCCATGCCCCTGACTTTGAACCCAAGCTGCCCGCCTGCCTACAGGTGAGCAAATCAGGTGGCCCCAGTCAGGGGCAGCCAAGGGCTAGCCAGGAAAACAAGCACCGAGCGTCCATCAGAAGGCCGCTCACAGGTCCGAGTGGAGGAGAAGGGCAGACACAGCAGATGGGCCCGACCGTCCCAGACCATCAGGGATGGCTTCCTGAGGCAGAGGTGGCCATGGACCAAAGGACTGCATCACCATCAACAGAGGCCCCTGACTGGCATTAGGGGCCCCTAAGGCAGGGCCTTGCTGGCCCAGAGGAGAGTCCCTGGGGCTGCTGAGCGGGTGAGCGCCACAACTCAAGCTGCATTTTAGAAAGATCCTGCTGGCTGCACTTGCTGCCCCCCCCCCCAAAGGAGCTGGCTCAGGCTGCAGGGGGAGCACGGACCTGGAGGTGCAGGGGGACTCAAGTGACATTCAGGTGACAGGACTGCTAGAAGGCAGAAAGGAGGAGGGAGAAAGGAGGAATGACTTCTAGTGTTCTGGACTGCCCAACCATCGACGGTGGTGCCATGCACCAGGACGGGGAGAGGAGAGGCTCGCCCTGAGCCCATGGGAATCTGCTGGATGAGTGGGGAGGGGCACAGAGGAGGGAGTTAGAAATGAGAGGTGGGACTGGTGGGGGTGGAGGAGAGGTCTGCTCGGGGGGATACTTCCCAGGACAGGGCCTGGGAAGTGGAACAGTGGACAAATCTGAGGACCCTAACATTTAGAGAGCCAGTAGTCGAGAAAGAGACCATGGAGGATATCCCAAAAGAACCATCAGACAAGTTAAAGGGAAACAGAAGGGAAATCAGGGGTGATCATGTCACAGGAAAGAAGGAAAGAAAAAGTGGTGTGGGGGAAGGTGATGGTGTGGAGGCTCAGAGGAGGGGGCGGTTAGGGAACATCTACACGGATGGGAAAGGCAGCTGAACTCACGATGGTGCTTAGGGCTCTGGCACCTCACGCGGGGGCCGGCTTGCCAGCTGCTCCGCTTGGTAGCAGCGGTACTGGGTGGGCTCAGATTTCTTTTTAATATAATCGGGATAAAGACAGCCCCACCCGATACAGCACGGTCGCACAGAGCTCACGAAGCACTCACTAAGTGTCAGCTGTTACGTGGGGCAGAGGGGGACATTAGAAACAGTAGAGTTCCTGAGATGATGAGAAGGGGTGGGGTGCGGAACACAGCAGGAAGGACTGGGAGGAAGGCACCCCCTCTAGCGCAGAGGGGGGGTGGGTGCAGAGACAGGCAGATGCACGGACTTGGGAAGGGGGGGCGATGATGTATGAAGGAGCAGGGGCAGCAGATGAGGCCGAGGGGTGCTCTGTAAGGCCAGGGCACCTGCGGGCCATACGTGGGAGAGCCAGCAGACAGAGTATTCGGGGTGATGGCGAGCTCCATGGCAGGATACAGGAGAGGGACGCGGAGGTCCCTGGGACTGAGCAAGTCAAAGAACTGAGAAGCCAAGGGGTAGAACAGGCTATCTAAGGGTCACCGAAGTCACCCAGCGTGGTGACAGGACTTCTCATGAATGAGGTAGGTGGAGAGCAAGGTGGCAAGGCCAAGCGGATGGAGGAGGGGCAGAGTAGCCGAGACGTTTCCACTGGACAACACACTCTGGTGAGAAGTGAGATGAGCCAGGATGGGGTGGGGTGGGAGAGCGGTGGGGAGGACACCCGCAGAGGGCAAGCAGGGCAGGGACTCAGAGAGAGGTCAGCCCCTGAGGCTGGCTGGACCTGCCCGTCAGCACCTCATCAACAGATTCTCCCCATTTCTGTGCCATTGGATTTTGAGGTCTTGAGACCAAGCCCTGGCTTACTCTACCAGCCCTCACACATGTGCCCTGAGGTACTCCTGCCAAGCCCCTCCCCAGTGGGGTGCTCCTTACACCCCTCTCTCCTGGTTCCTCCCTCTGCCTCTCCCAAGCCCTTAAGCTCCCAGCCAGGACAAGAGGTTCTCAGCTCCTGTCCATTCCTATTTTCCCAACAGATCCAAGGTGGGCATCTAAGCATCAGAAAGGAGCTCACTACTCCTGTCCTGCCTCCCTGACTGTTCTGGCCCAAGCAGAGCGGCTCCCCGACCCCCAAGTCAAGGCTCTCCCCCTCCTCAGTCACTTGCAGCACTCCATTCAAGGCCAAGCAAACAGTGCATCGTGATGGCTCGCTGTCCCTCCAGCCCACAGGCAGTTCCTGGATGCTGGGTATGCGGCTCCCAGAGCAGCCATCGCTCTCCTCTGCTCCCCCTCCCTGCAGCCCCAGCCCACCACATGCAGCCCCAGCCCACCCCTCAAGTCTGTTGACTACAGCCCCAGCCGGGTACCTCTGCAGCAGAGTGTAGCCCTGGGGAGAAGGCAGAAATACACGCTATGAGGTTTCTGCTGCCTGTAAAAGGCCTGGAATCTTCTCTGAACCAGACTCAAGCTCCACATCCTTCCCCCTCCTCCCATCCCCTTTCTCTGCCCACTCTCCTGCAAGCTTCCTCCTGCAGGGGTGGGGGTGGGGGCCCTGGTGTATGAGTTCCCCTGCCTCTCCTCCCCCCTCCCACACACAATTTCTGCCTTTCTTCCCTTTGCCTGTGTTCAAGGGCCTCAGGATCCCTTGCGGGCCGGGGCTGGGGGCCTCTGAGCGCCTCAGGAGAATCCTAATCACACTGGAGCAGCCGGAGCTTGATTCCATCCTCAGTGATGCCTTCTGACATTTAATGAGTTAAGGAGCTAAATCCCCTTCATCCCAGAGCGGCTGAGCCAGCTGTGGTGCCGGCTGCGGCAGGAGCAGGAAGTGGGGGAGGGGCTGAGGAAGTGGGGGAGGGGCTGGGACCGCACCAGCCCGGCCTGGGTCTACACCGCACGAAGCCTGCGCGCACAACTCTGCACATGTGCAAATGCAGGAACACATAGAGGGGCCACGAGCACCCGTCCATGTGCCTGGGGACGCGACCCAAATGGGCCAAGCTGGGACCGGCTGCCACCTACCTCCTCCACATGGCCAGCACGCTCATCACAGAGCCTAGGACAAGGAGGGCTGAGACGGTCACCACGGTGACGACCACCACAGGGTTGTGGTCCCTGGACCCTGAGGCAGCTGGGGGTAAAGCACAAGGTTGAGGCAAGCAGAGGCCTAGGCTCCTGGGGCAGCCCCAGGGCCGGCTCCTGCCCTGCCCCCACAGCAGAGGGCCCTGCAGTCCAGCTCTGCGAAAGAGTGGACTCGGAGTCCAGACAGGGGCACCTGAGCCTCCGCTTGTGCCTTTTGGATGGGCACTGACTTAACGTAGGTTCCTGCCGGAAGAAGCCCACCCTCACCCAGCCCAGACCGCCGCCTCCGCGTCACAGCATGGTAACACTCCATTCAGGATACTGTGCCGTGCTTCTCTACAGAAGACAAACAAAGGGCTAACAAACACATGAAAAAATGTTTGTCATCACTAGCTATCAAAACCACATTGAGATACCACCTTACACCAGTCAGAATGGCCAAAATTAACAAGACAGGGAACAACAAATGTTGAAGAGGCAGCAGAGGAAGGGGAACCCTCTTACACTGTTGGTGGGAATGCAAGTTGGTGTAGTCACTTTGGAAAACAGTGTGGAGATTCCTTAAAAAAAATTTAAAAATGGAACTACCCTATGACCCTGCAATTACACTACTGGGATTAACCCCAAAGATACAGATGTAGTGAAAAGAAGGGCCATATGTGCCCCAATGTTCATTGCAGCAATGGCCACAATCGCCAAACTGTGGAAAGAGCCAAGGTGCCCTTCAACAGATGAATGGATAAAGAAGATGTGGTCCATATATACAGTGGAATACTATGCCTCCATCAGAAAGGATGAATATCCAACTTGTGTAGCAACATGGATGGGATTGGAGGAGATTATGCTGAGTGAAATGAGCCAAGCAGAGAAAGTCAAGTATCACATGGTTTCACTCACTTGTGGCGCATAAGGAGTAATATGGAGGACATCAAGAGAAGGAAAGGAAACAGGAAGTGGGATAAGTCGGGGATGGAGACAAAACATGAGAGACTTTGGACTCAGAAACAAACTGAGGGTCTTGGAGGGGAGTGGGTGGGTGGATGGGAGAGCCTGGTGGTGGGTACTGAGGGCACGTATTGCATGGAGCACTGGGTGTGGGGCATAAACAATGAATCTTGGAACACTGAAAAATAAAAATTAAAAAAATTAATTAAAAAAAAAAGATACTGTGCCACATGCCTTAACCAAATGACCCTGTCTCACTGTCACAACTGACCAGCCAGTAAGATGGTGGTGTCTCCATTTAATAGCAAAGGAGACTGACACTAAAAAGTTGCACAACTTGCCCAGGGTACCACGACTCATAAATGGTGAACCTAAGATTTGAACCTGATTCTGAAGGCCTCTACTGTGAACTCTTTCCCTAAGAGAGGGGTCAAGAGGACCCCAGATCCCCAACCCCGTCTATCCATCCCTCCATCCCTCCGTCCCTCCGTCCCTCCGTCTCTCTGTCCCTCCATCCAACATGTGTGACAGGCTGGCACCAGCCCTCAAAAGACAGTAATGAATGAGCCAGAATCCCTGCCCCGAAGTGTACAGACCAGTGGTAGAGACAGAAACAGAATTCTGAAGTGTAGAATGAAAACAGAAGCAGAGAGCTGAGTGGAGACGCGCTCCTTTCTTCCTAAAGCCAGTGAGGAAGGCTTCACAGAAGAGGTGCACCATCTGCACCGGGCCTGGGAGTTCGGCAAGGTTTTGGTGGTGCTCGGGAGTACATGAGCTGGGTCCGGAAAAGGGCAAGTCGTCCATGGGGCTGAGGAAACCGACCACGTAGGGGCTGAGAGGGGCCAAATGTGAAGCTGGACTGTGGGAGGCAGAGGGAACAGAGGTTGGGGGGGAGGGGAAAGCCCCTGAAGGGCCTGGGATGCCAGGCCAAGGAGCAGGGACTTCACCCTGAGGGTGACAGGGAACGATGGACAGGAAGTGCCTGAGAGAGGGGAAATGTTTGGAAATGTTTGGAAAAACTACTGAGTGCACTGTCCTGGAGACTCAGCTGATATTAGATGAGGTGTGGGACACGGGACTCAGGCCAGCTCCGGGCTCCAGGCTCTGGGACCAGCAGGGCGGGCACAACACAGTGTCCAGAGAGTGGGGACCAACACAGCTGGAAAGCATTTCCCCGGGGAGGATCCACATAAGCTGGGACAAGGAGAGGCTCACAGCCTACAGGATGAGGTCCGATCCCCAGGGCTGTTAGGAGGATGTCACAGTCAAGTGACAAAGGACAGAAGAGGAAGGGAGAGTTAGAGGCCAAGAAGGCCAAGGTCAATGAGGGGATTTTAGAGCTCCTGGTTCCAGAGGTGGGGACAGGACAGTCTGGCCAGGGAAGAGGCAGGTGGAGCTGTCAAGAACTCTTTGAAATGAGGTGTCCATGTGGACACGGAAATGGAGACAGGGCAGTTGTGGCAGGTGGCCTCTGAGATGTGCCCCCTGGATTCCCCACCTCCCTGTTCTCAGTACCCTTGAGCAAGGGCTTGACACAGCGACTTGCTCTAATGAAGATGGGATGTCACAGACAAGAGACCGTGGCTTGTCCTAGGCACCCTCTCTCTCTCTCATTCATAGTCTCCAAAAGAATCCATTGCTATGTGATGAGGAGCTCTAGGGAGAAGCCCAAGAGGCAGAGAACCACATGCCTCCAGCAACGAGCCAGCAAGAACGTGAGCCTTGAGATGACCGCAGCCGGCAGGGACCCTGAGCCCATGTCACCTAGTTAAGCTGCACCCAGATGCTTGACCCACAAAAACCACAAGAGAACAAGTGTTGGCGGTTTGCAGCTACTCGCTTTAGGGTACTCTGTTACACAGCAATGGGTAGCTGATATGGGGCTGAAGCAGGGTCCTTCATCATCCTCCTGAGTCAGGGTCACAGCTCACTGGAAGAAATGCTCTGCAGTCAGGTAGACCCACTCTCTCAGAGTCTGGCCCGAGCAGGGTCTACTCACCAAGAAGCACCAAATGAATGGAAATCACAAGCCCATTTCAGCTAACAGTCCCCAGCTCCCGCCCCCACCTCGCTCACTCCAGCCAATCCTGTGAGACTTTGTTCGGATGGATTCGTCTACCCCACATGCCTTCCCTCCCCATCTCCACACATTCAAATACTCCCCAGCCTTCAACACAGGACTCTAATCTCCTCCTGCCAGCACCTGGCCGGGCGGCACAGACAGGCATTCAAGCAAGAAGTGCTGTCTCTCTTCCCAGAACCCAAACTCCCTCAACATTTTATCTCCACCTCCCTTTGGGCTCAGAGCTCTTCCTATCTTGGATTAGACTCATGTAGCAGGTTGGAAAGAATTATTATCTTGACAGCGGGTGTCAGAATGCCTCTTCGGGGGGACTCCTTTGTCCAGGAAAATACTTTCGTGACCTGCTCCGGGTAGATAGAGGTGAGGCCCTGAGGGCAGGGTTAGCAGCAGGCAAAACCACACAAGCCACAGCTGAGCTGCTCATCTCTCATCATGAAAGGGAATTTGGGGGTGTGGGGGGGGGATAGGAGCCTGGGGAGGGAGGGAAAAGGAGGAAACGGGAAACAGGATAGCACGGGGGAGAAGCCAGAGCTGTTTTAGAATCAGGGTATCTGATGTTCAGCTTTGGTTTTGTTTTGATAACAGCTTCGTTGGAGAAATGATTCACATACCATATAACTTCCCCCCCCCCATTGAACGTGTGCACAACTCTCCCTGTGTTTTGTTTATCACTGTGGTGCAACCCCTTTGTGTCCCCAAACTTCAGTGACATGTGCTTCTCACTCTAAGGCTGAGTGGGGAAGGGGACGGCATCCACGCTTCAGTCTATCACGGCAGAGAGAAGGAAGCAGAATGGGAAAGAATTTAGCCTTTGGAGCAAGAAGTGACCATGAGACAACAGCTCCTCCCAAGGAAAATGGCAAGAATCTTGGTGAGGGCACAGGATGTTTCTACAAGACACGGGAGGTCCTGGGAGGCTGAGACGTGGCTTACGGCTATTCATGAGCCCCTCCCCTGTGAGCTCCCCAGGACAGGCCCCCCCATTTAATTCATGTCACTGAATAGGCCCTCGTTGGTGGATTCCAAATTCATGAATTATTTAGGTTGGAATTAAGCTGTTCTGCAGATTCCCCTTAACTGCACAGATAACCACCCCCTCCCCAGTTGGTCTTAGCCCCTCCCCATATACACATCACTTACCCTCCCCTGGGGTCTGCACTTCAATGGAGGGATTGAAGCTCTGGGTCTCCCAGGAGGGTCCCGGGGAAGCTGCCCGGATCTGAAAGACGTAGCGGGTAGCTGGCTTCAGGTTGGTGACAGTGACTGCAGGTGCCCCTGTCTTCACCGTGGAGTAAGTCTGCTCACTCTGACCCTGAGGAAGAAGCAAGAAGTGAGGCCCAGATCCAGGACCAGACCTGTGCTCCTTGGAGAATGATGGTGGGGGTGGAGAAGTGTCCTGAGGCGAGCATGGACCAGGTGGGAGAACATGACTCCAACAGTCTAGGGAGGGCTCCGAAAGCTTCTTCCGCAGGCTCCCCAACCCTTCTCTGCACCCAAGTGCCCTCCTACTCTCAGTGGTATTTGTGGCTAAGAACAGTAAGAGAAATTTTAAAGAAGACACTAGATCCCCCTTCTTAGGGATGGACATCAGGGCCTGGTCCGGAGGGTGAGCTGGGCCTGAGAGCCCTGATACGGCCCAGCGCCTGTCGGCTCCCAAAGCTTTTCCTTATCTTTGTCATCTGGTTTTCACAATGTTCTGCAAGGCACGAATTCACAGACAAGGAATCGGGCACAGAGAGGTGAAGAGGCTCGCCCGAGGCTGGACAGTGGGGACAGAGACAGCTGTCATGGAGTAAGGGCTGGCTATCAGGTGCTATGCTAGACTCTTCAGAGGCCTGGCTACTGACAGTGTTCACAGTAGCATTTCATTCTTCTTTTATAGGTGACAGTCACATCAAGGAAGGATCAGAATGACACTGTCTTGATTCCTTCAGGACCCGTGCTTTATCTCTATATCATACTGCCCCAGCACGTCTGATAATGGTGTGTACTGGGGATGTGGCCATCGTTTTATCTCTGCCCACCCCCCCGTCCCACCTTATTAGAGCCCCTCTCACACCCATAGCCCCTTATTATCATGTGGCCCAGTTCTTCAGTCACGGTCAGGGTATTCAGGAATGCGGCAGACTCTGCCTGAACTGGGCCAATCGGAATCTCTCTTCCAGGTATTTGAAGGACCCAGGAAAAGACAGTGAGACTGGCAGGGTAGGGGAAGGGCGAGACAAAGAGGCAGAGCTGCCATCCTGGGCAGCCATCAGGTTCCCTAAGCAAGCCCCTGTGCAGGGGACACGGGACTGGTGTGCACAGAGACAGGCAGATGAGGAGCACGGTGCCTCCAGGACTTGGGGTCCCTGGCTTCCCTCTGAAGCCTTTGAAATGGAGCCCCTTTTGCACAGGCTCCTCTTTACAAGGATTGGTTCCCTGCAAATTCACACCCCTTGGGGCCTGGAGCACCCACCCAGCTCTGCTTCTGGACTCTGTCTCCTAGGCTCTGAACCCCCTCCCCAACCGGCCCAGTGTCAGGTCAAGGAGCCCCCTGTGGTTTACAACTGTGTGCCCAGCTCCTTCCCCATGCCCTCCTCTACAGTCTCTTCAACCTCAGGGCTCCTCAGAGCTCTGTCTCGGTTGCTCTTCTCACTCTCACTGTCCTTCTTGGCCTTATATTCTGGTCCCTGGCTTCATGCAGCTCCCATCCCTATGCTGAGAGGGCCCACCTCTCTTTTTCCAGAACAGGCCTATCCCTTGAGCTGAAGACCCGCAGGCCCACCTGGAGGTACCAGTGACCCCCTGAATATTGCAAGGGCCAACCCAAGCTCACCCTCTTAGCACAGGCCTGTTCCTCCTCCTCCAAGGGTGGTACCCCATCCCCTAGATCGTGACTCAGGAGCCCCTCCTCCTTCGTGTTCACTCCCCACCCCTACCCCCCAACTCACAGCTCTCAGTAGACTTCCAGGATTCAAAAACTATTATCTGATTCAGCCATGAAGTCCCTTGAGTCACTAAGGGGTGAGTGAAGTTCTGACACATAACATAGTGGAGATGAAAGCAAGGTCTCGCTTGAATGAATAAAATTTGCACCAAGGTGAGCAACGCTTTAACAGTAGATTACAGATCACATTTAAAGATGGTAAATTTATGGGGAAAAGAGATAGTGGACTGGGACACATCTTCATTTGTCAAGTCGAGGTTGAACTGCAACCATGGATTGACAGCAGATAGAAGAAGTCAGCAAACATCGGCAAAAGCCTCCATAAGGATCAATCAGCGAGATGGAGTTTACAATAAGGACACTATATCTTTTCTTCTCATTTGTAAACGATGCATTACATATCCTGTATATCAGCAAAACTATAATAATAATTCATCCACCCATTCATTGCTCTGGAGAGCAGGAAGTTAAACATTTACCAGCACACAGTGGAGTTCCAGTGGACCATCTGACCTAGGTCAGACAGTTCTGTAAATCTTAACAATATGGTATTTCTGCATTCTTTTTCTCAAAAAGGGTTGCAAATTGTGTGTATATGGTCTGACCACACCAGCTCTGGACCAGCCCCTAGGGAACACTCTTAGTCAACTGTAAGCACCGGGCAAAAGCCGTGACAATGTTGCTGATGACTGGTGAGAAGCAAAGAGCGGGGACAGTGGACGAGCAGTGGCGTCCAGGCGTGGAGTGGAGAGCACAGGAAGAAACTCAGGCCTTAGGAGGCTGGTGGATATGTTCACAAAGAAAGTAAGGAGGACTTCTGTCACAAGAAGGTAGAAAAGAAAGCAGGGCGTGGAGACAGACCACAGCCACCACAGCCCCGAAACGCAGCCCCAGGTCCCGCCCATACCCACTCCCCCCACCCCGCCACCCCGCCCCTCCTCACCTTCTCGTAGTATCTGATCTCGTACTCCGTGCCGTTAGTCCCCGGAGCTCCGACGAGGATGGGCTCCCGCCATGACAGAGACACACTCTGGGGCTCCACCCGCTCCCTGCGGATCTCATCCTCCTCCCAGGGTGCTGAAAGTAAGTAACGCGGGGTTCTTCACGGGATTCCACCGTGGAGCACGGCGGGCGTGGGGGCTGGAAGGGGCAGGCATCGGGGGCGGGGCCAGGGGCGGGGCGGGGCCTGAGCTGTCGAGTCCCGAGACGCGAGGGAAGCGAGGCCGCTCTCGCCGCACAGCTCTCAGCATCCGCAGTCTCTGCTGGTGGTGGTGGGTGGGGGAGGGCCAGGCCACCTGCTTCTTGCCCATCCTCTGCCTTCCAGCTGCCCTAGTGGTGGCTAGTTCTAATCCCCCAAGTTCTTTCTACACCTTTTGTGGTTTGGAGACATTGAAGAGCATAGGAGGCAAGAAAACAACCTACCTTCCTATTCTAACGGTCTGGTTAAGAGGCAGTACAGTGGACTCACTAGGGACCACAGAAAACTACCTCATCATAATAAAGACCATATATGAAAAGCCACAGCGGGCATGCTCAAAGGTGGAAAACTGACAGCCTTCCATTGAAGATCAGGGCCAAGGCAAGGATGTCCACGCTTGCGACTTCTAGTTAACATAGTACTGAAATCTTAGCCAGAGAGCTTAGGCAAGAGAAAGAAATAAAAGGCACTGGAAATGGAAAGAAAGAAGTAAAATTATTTCAGTCCACAGGCGACATAACCTTATACATAGAAAATCCTAAAAATTTCACAAAAACACCATTGAAACTGATACATGAAGAAGGCAAAGTTGCAGGATACAAAGTCAACACGCAAGAATCAGTCATGTTTTCACACACTAACAATGCACAATCGGAACAGGAAATGAAGAAAACGATCGCATTTACAATTGTAGCAAAAAGAATAAAATACTTAGAAATAAAGTTAACAAAATACAAGAAAACATTGCTGAAAGAAATTAAAGAAGACACGAATAAATGGAACGACATTGTGTTTATGGAGTGGAACACTTAATAGTGTTACAATGCCCATGCTACCCAAAGTGACCTACAAATTCAACTCAATTCCCATCAAAATCCCAAAGATGGGGGGTTTTTTTTGCAGAAATCGAAAAGAAATCATAAAATTCACATGGAAAATCAAAGGACCACGAACAGCAATATGATCTTGAAAAAGAAAAACAAGGCTAGAAGCCTTATATTTTTGGCTTCAAAAACATTACAAAGCCACCATAATCAAAACAGTTTGGTACTGGTATGAAGATAGAAGTACAGACCAACTGAAGAGAATGGAGAGCCCAGAAATAAACCCTCACATATACAGTCAAATGATTCTGGACAAGAGTGATGATCTTGGCCAAGCCAACACAATGGGGAAAGGACAGTCTTTTCAGCAAACCGTGCTGGGGAAACTAATGATCCACATGCAAAAGAATGAACTTGGACCCTTACCTTATACCACATACAAAGTCTAAAATGAAATAAATTACAGACCTAAAATGTAAGACTTGAAACTATAAAACTCCTGGAAGAAAATATAAAAGGGGGTGCCTAGGGGTTCAGTCGGTTAAGTGTCTGACTCTTTTTTTTTAATATTTATTTTTTTATTTTAGAGGGAGAATGAGAGAGAGAGAGAGCACAGAGGGAGGGGCAGAGAGAGAAGGAAAGAGGAAAAGAATCCCAAGTAGACTCCCTGCTCTCAGCCTGACACAGGGCTCTGTCTCACAACCCTGAGATGATGACCTGAGGTGAAATCAACTGACTAAGCCCCCCAGGAATCCCTGCATCCAACTATTTGATCTCAGCTCAGGTCTTGATCTCAGGGTCGTGATTTTGAGACCCACATTGAAAATAAAATAATAAAAATATATTTAAGGGATACCTGGGTGGCTCAGTCGGTTAATCATTTGACTTTTGATTTCAGCTCAGGTCATGATCTCAAGGTCAAGAGATCAAGCCCCACAACAAGCTCTGCATTCAGCAGGGAGTCTGCTTGAGATTCTCTCTCCCTCCCTCCCGTCCTCCCTCCTCCCCCTTTGCCCCTCTCCTCTCTCAAGTAATAATTTTTTAAAATATGTTTTAATAAAGAAAAGAAAACATAGAGGAAAGCTTCCTGCCATTGGATTTGGCAATGATTTCTTAGATATGGCAGCAAAAGCACAGGAAACAAAAGCAAAAATAGACAAATGAGACCACATCAAACTTCAAAACATCTTCACAGTAAAGGAAACCATCAAGAAAATGAAAGGCAATCTACGAAATAGGAGAACATATTTGTTAACCACATATCTGATAAGGGGTTAATATCCAGAATATATAAAGAACTACAACTCAACAAAAGCCCTCACAAATAACCCAATTTAAAAACAGGTAGAGACAGAGGCGTCTGGGTGACTCAGTAAGCCTTTGGCTTACGTCATGATCTCAGGGTCCTGGGATGGAGCCTTTTATCTGGCTCCCTGCTTAGTGGGGAGTCTGCTTCTTCCTCTACTTCCACCCCATGGCTGAGTATGCATCCCAAGAAAATGAAATCACTATCTTGAAGAGATATCTGCACTCTCGTGTTCATTGCAGTGTCATTCACAATAGCCAGGATATGGAAATTACTTCAGTAGCTGTTGATGGATGAAAGAATAAAGAAAACAAAATGATATATATAAAGGAATGTGGGGCACCTAGGCGGCTCTGTCATTAAGCATCTGCCTTCAGCTCTGGTCATAATCCCAGGGTCCCGAATGGAGCCCCACATTGGGTTCCCTGCTGGGCGGGAAGCCTGCTTCTCCCTCTCTCACTCCTCCTGCTTGTGTTCCTTCTCTCACTGTGTTTCTCTCTGTCAAATAAATAAACAAAATCTTTTAAAAAAAATAATAAAGGAATGCTATTCAGCCATTAAAAAAAAAGAAATCCTGCCATGATCAAAAACATGGATAAACCTTGAGAGCATTATGTGAAGTGAAATAAGAAAGACAAAGACAAATACTGTACAGTTTCACTTATATGTGGAATCTGAAAAAGCCAAACTCATAGAAACTGAGAGTAGATTTGTGGGCTGCGGGAAATGGAAGAAGTTGGTGAAAGGGTACAAGCTTCTAGTCAGAAGTTAAAGAAGTTCTAGGAATCTAATGTACAGCAGGGTGACTCTAGTCAACAATACTGTATTGTATTCTTTAAAAATGGTAAGAGAGATCTTAAGTGATCTCATCACACACATACACACACACACACACACACAC
>PITA01019051.1:0-38568 GCA_004023965.1 Spilogale gracilis | reverse complement strand
AGACACTGAAACTCCCACTTGGAGGCTGAAAAGCATGTTGATGCTTAATATATAAATTGGTCCATAGTTCTTCCTGATTTAGATCACTAATGAGATATTATTGGACTGAATTTTATAATTTATGCCACCTCCATGATAGGATAATTTTAATATATTCAAAGGAATAGTTTAAAGAAAGTCTAAATGCTAGTTTAAAATAGCTAATTTTCTTTTCTTTTCTTTTCTTTTCTTTTTTTTTTGGTATTTCAGTAAGGACACTTAATGTGAGATCTACCCCCTTAACAATTTTAAGTGTATAATACAGCAGTGTTAAACATAGACATCTGTTGTACAACAGATCTCTAGGGCTTATTAATTTTGCATAACTGAAATTTTATGCTCATTGAATAACATCTCATCTCTCCCTCTCTCCACCCCTCACACCACCATTTTACTCTGATTCCATGAATCTGACTGTGTTAGATATCTCATAAGTGGACTTATGCAGGATTTGGTGTTCAGTGACTGACTCATTTCACTTGGCATAATGTCCTCAAGTTTCATCCATGTTATGACGTGTGGCAGGATTTCCATCTTTTAAAAGTCTGAATAATATTCCATTGTATATATGGCACATTTTCTTTATCTGGTCATCCTCCAACCGACATTGAGGTTGTCTCCATATCTTGGCTATGGTGAAAAATTCTGCTATGAATGTGGGTGTGCTGCCATGTCTCCAAATCCTGATTTCAACTCTTGGATAAATACCCAGAAGTGGGATTGCTGAACCATATGGTAGTTCTATTTTTAATTTTTTGAAAAAACTTCATATTATTTTTCTGTAACAGCAACACCATTTTCTGTTCCCACTGGAAGTATACAAGGGTTCTAATCTTTTCACATCCTCACGAACACTTGTTATTTCTTGTTATTTTTTGCTGTTTTGCTATTAGCCATCCTAACTTGTGTGAGGTGGTACCTCACTGTACTTTGGAATTTCATTTGCCTGATGAGTAGTGTGATGTTGAGCACATTTCTTGTACCTCTTGGCCCTTTGCATGTTGTCTTTGGAGAAACCTCTATTCAGGTCCTTTGCCCATTTTGATTGGATTATTATTATTATTATTTTCCTATTGAGTTGAAGTTCCTTATATACCCTTACCAGATGAGAGGGAGCTTCAGATATTCTCTCCTATTCTGTAGTTGCCTTTTCATTTTGTTGGTGGTTGCCCTTGCTGTGCAGAATCCCTTCAGTTTGACGTAGCCCCCTTGTCTGTTCCTGCTTCTGTTACCTGTGCATTTGGCATCCTACCCAAGAAATCACTGCCAAGACCAATGTCAAAAGCTTTTCCTCTATGTTTTCTTTTAGGAATAACATCTTTTCCAAACAGTTAAGTTCAAAGCTTTCTATTATCTGGTTTATTCCTGTTTGTTCAACCTTATTTTCATCATGAACCCTACAATCCAACACAATCCAAGAGGCAAGTCTTCTCAGAGTTGCCCAGTTTTCTTCCTATCTCTAGACCCCGGTTCATTCTGTTACCCAACCTAGAAGGCACTCATCTAGCTATACTCTATCCATTATCTTAAAGGCGTATCTCAAAATCAGTCATTCAAGCTTCACAGGGTGCCATACCACATGCTGATTTCTCTCCTCTTTATCTTCTGTAGCAGTGATCGGTGCTATACATTATAATTGATTTTATTTTTCTTGGAAAACTGTAAATTCCTCGAGAATAGAAATAGTGCCTTCAAATGGCCAAGCTTTAAGATAAGAATTTAATAAATTTCTTGAATTGAATTTAAACACAACACTGGTATTAGTGAACATTTATAGAGGTCACATAAGTGTGTACCAATATGTACATGGAATTAAGAACTCAAGGATGAATTATCAGCCCTAGCTCCTACCTTTGGAGAGCTGGTAGTCTGAACATACAAGTGCTTTAAGAAATATTTATAAAATGTTAGGGGAACACAGCCCCCTTTGGGATGGAGGGTGAGTGGTTCAGGAAAAGCTAATGAAAAAGATAATATTTGAGTCAAAGATGAGAGGAGGAGGAGGAGTCATTAGAGGGGCAGTGGAAGAAGAGAAGGCCCTTCAGGCACAGGAGACTGAGCAAAGGCACGGAAGCAGGAGGCACTGGCTGCCCTTTTATAAGAACCAGGGACCAAGGAGGAGAAGGGAAAGAGGTAGAATTTTTTCTGAGAACCTTTTATATATTTGAATTGTGAAAATTTAAAGTAATGAAATTTTTTTTCTAGTATATGGAGTGTCCTGGAAACAGTAAAAATTTTGTTTGGATTGTAAAGTCGAAAAGAAGCTAAAGATGTCAGGTGAGATGAGGCTATAAAAAGCTTAGTGTACTACACTCAGAAGCTTGGACTGTGTTGGAGGGATAGGAAAAAGGCAGTGACAGTCAGGAGCTAGAGTGAAGTGACCAGCTCCGGTTAGACTTTTCCTCGGTTAAGAGAGGGGCCTGTGAGCAACAAGACTGGCTTGGAGGTGCACTGCAGAGATATGGAGAGGAGCGACAGATGTGAGTTATTTGAAAGGCAGATTTAATGGTAGCCTAAGCAATCCTGAAATTTCTCCTCTTTTTCCTCTGGTTCTCAGACTGTTTTTATTTTATTTTACTAATTTTAATTTAATTTTTTAAAGATTTTATTTACTTGAGAGAGAGAGAGAGAGAACATGAGTAGGGAGAGGGGCAGAAGGAGAGGGAGCGGCAGGCTCCTCACTGAGCAGGGACCCCCACTCGGGACTCCATCCTGGGACCTGAGATCATGATCGGAGCCAAAGGCAGAGCTTAATGGACTGAGCCACCCAGGCACCCCCTCAGGTTGCTTTGAAAGTAACTCTAAGAATCATTGAAAGTTTCAAAATAGGCACTATCTTGTTACACAAAGAAATAATAAGCAAGAAATAAGGCAGCATAGAGAATATACACAGACCCATATCTGGAAATACAGGCCTAAGAACTGGTCTAAATCTGGAAAATTAAACAGTCCAATCTAGGACCTCAGCTACCCTTCTGTCCATCAGGAAACTGATACAGTCTATTTATCACTTATTTCTCATATTTTATTTATTTATGTTTATTCATTTATTTAGAGAGTGTGAACAGGGGCAAGTAGGAGAGTGGAGAGGGGCAGAGGGAGAGAGAGAATCTTAGGCAGGCCTCACGCAGGACTTGATCGCACAGCACTGAGATCATGACCTGCGTCAAAATCGAGAGTCAGACACTTCACTGAACCACCCAGGGTCCCCAGTTTATTTCTCCTACTTTAAACAGTGGTGGGAGGGTAGACCTAGAGCAGTCTTCATGGGAAATTATAAGGAATGTTACTCTTCTGTGTCTCCAAAAATTTCTCTTGTGCCTCAAAAAGTACATTCAGTTAACGGACATTCTGGATTTAATTATTTTGAAGGGATGCTATTTTATACATTTAAATTTTGAACTATTCTCTTCAAAATGTGGTAAAAGTATTGCACTGGGAAGATGATCTAATGACCAAAGTGTTAAGCAGTCGCACTGGTGAGTTTTCCATAATGTTTAGTGTCATGCTTGAGGGGGGAGGGTTTTGATATGTTCAGAGTTTCTTTACTCTTTTTATTTAACAGTGTGTGTTGTTCTTATGTCCCAGTAAGTCATGCTTACTAGTAGCCTGACTTTCAGTGTCAAGCAAAATATAAGATTCATCATAAGATTCATGGTGTAACTCTGATTGTTTTTACAGCAAATTCCAGGTGTGTCTCCAACGGGAAAATATACAACTCTCTTGCCTTTGGTCTTGATTCTTATGATTTCAGGCATCAAAGAGATTGTGGAAGATTATGTAAGTTTACTGTTAGTGAAATGTTCTCAAAACTACTGCCTTGAGTAGAAAAGGCATTGTTGTTGTTTTCAAGCTTCTTGCTGGAACTGGTCTAATTCTTTAACTCTGTAGTTGATGTGAAAAATTAAAGTTTTAAGGTTACAAATCTTAAATTATGTGGGGTGTATATGTGTGTATGTGTGTGTGTATTTGAGAAACAAGTAGGGCTTAATTGTGGTCCTAAGGTGTATCTTTGAGGATATAATACAACCAGAAAATCCTACCCGGCTAAAAAGGTCAGGAGTTGTGCAGTGACTTCATTTCTCCTTTAACCTTGACACAGAAACAAATACCTCCCGCTGATATTTTATTTGTTAGAGTGAGAGAGAGACAGAGCACAAGTACGGGGAGGAGCAGGGCAGGCCGAGGAAGAAGCAGACTCCCAGCTGAGCAGATGAGCCCAATGCGGGACTGCATCCCAGGACCCTGAGATCGTGACCGATCCAAAGGCAGATGCTTTACTCGCTGAGCCGCCCAAGCATCCCCACAGATAAAATCTCACATGAGCCTACAGATTTTAGCAGTGAAGGAAGAGAGAGATTTAGTATAGATTTTATTTGTTCTGACCCTCCCTGCTACAGCTGGGGTCACTCTAGTAGAGTCCCTTTTCCCTCACTCAAAATCTTAATGCTCATTTCCCCAAATTGTTAGCTATTGTTATTCTGCCTCATGCCTTCATGTCTTGTAAAGATAGGTCTTCAGTAAAGTCTATTTGGTTGCTGGTCTTTTGATTGCTTTATAATATGAAAGAATTTTTCAAACTTAATAAAAAACCTTGGGCCAAATTCAAGATTGCTAATTATGTGTTTAACTAGAAAGATAGTTATTGAAAGCAACATATAATATGCTGGCATTTTAAGTAGTGCTCCACTATGTATGAAGCACTGTATTGTAGGTATTTGTGTGTGTGTGTGTGTGTGTGTGTGTGTGTGTATTCATTTAAATTGAGACACATACTGATTTGTGACCTGCACTGATAGGAGGCAGAGCTGGAAGGTCACCCAAGAGGCCACACACTTAACCACTTTGCTCTACTTCCTCCCTTAGATCACATCTCAACTTAGCAGGTAAGGACAAAACAAAATTAAATCAGTTATAGCCCCTCCACCCCCCAAAAACACACACACACAAAACAAAACCCAAAAAAACAAACAAAATTAGGTTTGCTGCTTCTATTCTTTCCTAGGCCTACTATGACTTGTATTATGATTTGAATTATTCACTTTGAACTTTTGACATAATGTTGGTTTTTTTTTTTTTTTCCTATAACAGAAACGACATATGGCAGACAAATTAGTTAACACAAAGACCACGCTAGGTAAGATATTAGATGAAGCTTTTATTCCCTTTCACTATAAAAAAATATCTGAATTGACCAGACACACACACTGTGTTTTCACAACATTTTATTTAAAGAAATATGGAAAGCAAAGAACAACAACCATAAGGAAATTGTTTCCTATATGTGAGAATCATCAGTTATGTTAACTAGAATAAACTAAATGGAAAAAAAATGGGAAGTTGGAATATTTGGGATATGAGCCATTCTTGTGTCAATAAAAAAATATCTGGTGTTACATAGACTCTCTCAGTCCTAGCTTTGATATGTGCTATCTTTGTAATTGATTAGAAATATATAATGTTGCTTTTTAGGCCATCAGCCGGTATTTTAGCATGTAACAGCAAACTGTTTTCTCTTTAGGATCAGAAGTAACATAGCTTTACCTAACTCATCTATTCCTATGTTAAGTTACATTAAATTGTACATATTGCTCTATTTTGGTGCAGTGCTTGTGAACAAAATTTACTTTTTCCAGTTTATTATTTTATTTTTTAATATATATTTTTAAAAGAGTTTACTTATTTGAGAAAGAGAGAGAGAGAGAGAGAGAGAGAAAGAAAGAAAGAACTTGAGAAGGCAGAAGGTCAGAGGGAGAAGCAGAATCCACGGAGCTGGGAACCCAATGTGGAACTCAATCCTGGGTCCGGGACTCGGAGATCATGACCTGAACTGCAGGCAGTTGCTTACCCAGCAGAACCGCCTAGGTGCCCTTCCAGTGTATTTTTATCAAGGTTAAATTAATAAAGACAGTAATTTATAAAGAAACACTTTTTGGAAAAATATCTTTTATTATTTTGGATTTTACCTAATGCAGTTGTTACAGTTAATACGTAACTCTGTTTTCTAGTGTTAAGAGAGAATACATGGAAAATGATTATGTGGAAAGAGGTAAGAATGTATTTTTAACTTTTTAGTTGGTAATAAGCACCTATCATATTTAGAGTTACAGATTTCTATCTCTGAAACATGTCTTCAAGAGCTGTCACATTATCCTATTGTAGATGAGGAAGGAAGGAGAGAATCAAAGAGAGTAACTATTCTGCTCAAGGTCACACAGCCTGGATGTGGTGAAAATGGGCTTCGAATTTAAGTCTATTTGGTTGGAAGTCTGCATGCTTTCTAATGGGCCTCTGTGTTACTTTTGTGTCATTGACTGAAATATTTAAAGACGGTGCTTCATAAATTTTTTACTTAGGGTCCAAGGCGACTTTGATATGGAGACTATGTCAGGGAATGTTTTCATGAATATTTGCCCTTGGGATAGAAGTTAAAGTCAGGGTGGGGCTAGAGCCTTTGTCCTCATTAATAATTCATTGCTGACCAGTGTAAAATTCCTTTGAAGACCAATTTGAAAAGTGTTTTGGTTTCTAAGTATCATCAGTGTGTCATCTAAGTATCATCATTGCCTGAGAGAGATAAAGTGGGAGAGTCAGTCATGATTGCATTTTGCTCCTCTCATTGGGACTAAGCGAAAAAATTCCCTGAGAGGTCTCCTCCATTCCTGGCTGGCAGAGTCTCAGGGGAGAGAGTGAGGCTGCAGCGGGGGCAGGGGTGGGATGGGAGGAGTGAGTGCAGGATTGAGTTTTAATTTGCCCCTGGGGCCTTCCACTGAAAGAAGGAGTCAAACAGCTGGAGCTGAGGACCAGGAATTCTTGTCCCTCTGACTCCTTTTACCACCTGTACAACCAAATGGAGCCCTTTACAGATCCGCTGCTTACAAAAGGAAAAGGGAGTTGATCTGGGGGTTCTGCGGGTGAAAGAGCAAGAGTGTGTAAGAGATGTGCTGGTCACGACCACTCTTGGGGTGATGGCCTACTGTCAGTGCCTGAGTACGTAAGCCTCTGTGTCAGTATCGTTTCTTGGGGGAGGTCTAGTTTTAATTGCAAGGTGTCACCTTGTCTCATTCTTGCCACTTTGCAGTCTTGCTCTAGGTTAGTTGTTTATATAAGCTACAAATGCTTTATTGTTCCCTGCCTTGTGAACTTGATTTAAGTTGTGAATGTTTAATTGTCAATCCTTTTTCTCAGCATTTATGGACACTTATTTATAGCTTTTAAGGTTCTCGCTTCACTTTGATCCAGAAGTATTTCATTAACTCTGCTCAATTAATGAAGATAGAAATGATCTGTAAAAAGAAAAATAGAGTCTTCTTGTTCTTTTCCTCTTTGGAAAGAAATTATTTTTTTCAATTCAAGTCCAGAAATTGATTTAGGAAAGAATTTTACCCTCTTCCTCTGCCTCTGAAACCATGTCCCTGGGCTTCTCTTGCTGCAAATTGGTTTAGGAAAGAATTTTACCCTCTTCCTCTGCCTCTGCAACCATGCCCCTGGGCTTCTCTTGCTGCCGAGGGAGGGCCTCCCAATTTTAAGAGCTGTGTCCTCAGTACCTAGCACAGTATAAATGCTCAAGGGGTTTGTTAAAGAAAAAGTACACGAGAAGAAAGCATCAGAAACTCCTACTGCTTTCTTCAGGCATTGTTCCTAGTATTTACATCTTTCTCTCTTAGTTACAAGTTAGATTTCATTCATACATTCAGCCCACAAATATTGATTGATTGATTGATTGATTGGTGGAGGGAGATGGGCATTTTTTCAGTTCTACATGGAGCACACAGACCAGCCAAGAAAACTCACCATTTGGCAAACAATTACAGTTTGATAGTGTACGAACAGCACCTAACTGTAAAAAATAGTTCTACCAATAGGTCTGTTGGGCTTTCTCAACCTTCGTACTATTTACATTTGGGGCCAGAAAATTCTTTGTTGTGGGGGGCTGTCCTGTGCGTTGTGAACTGTTCAGCAACGTCCCTGGCCTCCAGCCACTTGATGCCGGTAGCATCATCCCCTGAAACCCACAATGTTGTGGCAACTAAAAATGTTTCCAGACAGGGCCAAATGTCCCCCTTGGGGTGGGGAGTGGAGGGGAGGGCAAACTAGCTCCCAGTTAAGAACATCCCTTTTTGAGGAATGACTCTCTCAAAAAATAAAATCGTTCTAATGTAGCTAAGTTTCTTAGCATGGCTCCAGGATTTTCACATCATCATATTTCTTAAGAATATTTGATGCATTTTGACTTAATTTTTTGCCTTTTAAAATTCATGCTTCTGTGATTTCTCTCCTGGTTTTTAAAAGGTAAATGTGGGCGACATCGTGAAGGTGTTCAATGGACAGTTCCTTCCTGCAGACATAGTCCTGATTTCTTCCAGGTTGGTTATGATGGTGGGCATTTAAGGAACTTTTTTTAGGTTTGTTTATTTTAGGGTGTGCAGGGGAGGGTGGCAAACAGGGAGTGAGAGTCTCGAGCAGACTCTGCGCTGAGCATGGAGCCCCATGCAGGGCTCAGTCTCACCACCCAGAGATTGCAAGCTGAGCTGAAACCATGAATCCGGTGCTGAACACACTAGGCCACCTAGGCACCCTCATTTAAGGAACATTTTTTTCTGAATTAGAAATTTTAAGAAAATCCTAGGCCTTCCCTTCTCACCCCTTTCTCTCTCCCTCACTCTGTTATAGACCCGCAAAGTTTTACTGCAAAGTACAGTTACAAAACCTGCAAAATTTTACTGTGAAAGGACTGATAGTAAATATTTTTAGCTTTGAGGGCCGTGAAGTCTCTGTTGCAGCATCAGAAGCAGCCATAGGCAGTATGCAAACAAATTGGTGTGGCCCTGTTCCAATAAAACTTTATTTATAAAAAGAGCCAGGGCCCAGATTTAGCCTGTGGGCCATAGTTTGCTGACTGCTATTCTATACTTTTATTATCTTTTCTTTAATTTCCCTGGACATATTTTTTTCTTTCCTAATTGTTAGAATAACTCCATCCCTTCTATAATTTCTACAGACATTCAGCAAAGCTTAAAATATTTACACTTATGATCATATTTTAATCTCAGCAATTCTGAGATGTTGCCATTCTATAAACAGAGTGACTCACACAGAGAGTAAGTGACTTTTTCAATACTATTAAGTGGACTCGTGTGTGAGGTCCAAGTTTAAAAACACAGCCTCTGTTCTTTTTGTAGAACTGTATTGCTTTATTCATGGCTGTTTCGGTGGAAACTTACACAGAGACTGTCTACAATGGGTATTTCCTTTCCATGAGGTCAGGTCTGACCACCTCTCCATATGCTTCTATGTTGGGTCCCCTGGGGAGCTCGGCTGTCCCCTCCATGTTCTCTGTAAGGAGAATAGTCTAGGGTGTCTGTGGGTAAGTGTGGCTATAGTCATGAACATCATTGCATCTGACATGTTGGGTAAACTCTTTTCCTAGATCAAGTCATAATCATCTCAAAGTGATTAAAAAAATGTTTCTAGATTTCTAGACACATCCTCTTGGGGTGTGGAGAGATTTACTGGGAAGAGGGATTTGTTCTAGAGCCATTGTCTAAAGCTTCTGGAAAAGCAGTAATACCAACACTAGCTCTTATTCCTACCAGATGCTCTTTGTTCTTTTGCCATCAGTGCATTAACCCCTTGGACAAAGGAACTTACTGTTGCAAATGTGTTTCTTGGGTGAGTAGGGGGGTTGATTTCCCGGGTCAACCCAGGAGCCAGAGATGTACCATAAAGGGTTTTGTTTTTATAACCTCTACATCATTTGTGTGTGTGACTTTCTTTGCCTCTTTCTTTCTTTCAAAAAAGTACTGCTTATTTGGAAACTGATCTTTTTTTTGGAGTAGGAAAGAAGTAAGGGAGAGACAAAAAAATCATTATTCTTGGACTTTTTTCTGGAAGTTTTACAGATGATATTTTCTAAGTTTTCACCCTGCCCCACTAAATACCTCACACACACACCCCAGCGCTTATTTGAGCATAAAAGTAAGAAAACCAAATGGAGTCCCAGAATGAACTAAGATCCTAAAGAGCCCTGAAAGGTAATCCTGTGTCCTTCTCCCCTGAGTGCTTCTGCCAAACCCCAAGGCGGTAAGTTTCTGTTTCAGTGACCATGGAGTAGTTGATTCTTTTTTTTTTTTTTAAAGATTTTATTTATTTGACACAGAGATCACAAGCAGACAGAGAGGCAGGCAGAGAGAGAATGAGGAGGAAGCAGGCTCCCCACCGAGCAGAGAGCCCAATGCAGGGCTTGATCCCAGGACCCTGAAATCATGACCTGAGCCGAAGGCAGAGGCTTTAACCCACTGAGCCACCCAGGCGCGCGGAGTAGTTGATTCTTACATGGAGCTGAGAACTACACTCTTAGTTAAGCAAGAATGAAGAGTGAAAACCACCATGCTGTGGGGGGCAATAGAGAGATGTGCTTCTCTTGACTTGGTCAGAGGGTGGAGGAAAACATTCCCTGTGAGAATTCAAGTAGGTTCATGCACACGTGACCTCTGAATTCACCTTGCCTGTGTGCTGAAAAAATTTTAAGCGGAGAATTTAATGTGATCACAGAGAATAAAGAAGAAACCTCTAATTTGAAGATGGTGAAACAGAGAATGGAAAAGGTAACAGTTCGAAAGATAATGACCGACAGTTTTTCAGAATTGTTCAAGTCCAGCCTTTAGATTTATTGGGTTTTCTGGATCTGAAGCTAGAACTAAATAAGAGGAAGCATCAAAGTAATTTTGAATGTGATAATCAGAACTACACCAAAGGTGTTCATATTGTTCTGAATGAGAGTGAAGATATTGGTGGGCTAGAAACCTTAAACTCTGGATATTTGTCTAAAAATTTACTTTAATATCTAAAAGATTAGACACCAAGTATATAGAGCTTCCACCCACATCAAGGGGGAAAGTTATTTGGAAAAAGGAAAAGCCCTCAAGAGCAACTAAAAGAATAGGAAAAAGGCAAAAAGAGAGAGAAACAGTGCATTTAATCAGGTAGTAGAATAAAAATAAAAATACATCATCAACTACAATTTAAGTAAGTAGATTTCAGAAGTTAAAGAGAGGTTATAAAATTGTCCAGCTATATGTTGTTTACAAGAATTTCACAAAACACAAAATGCTCAGAAAGATTGAAATGAAAGGATGAAAAAGCATATACAGAAAAAATAAAAAGAAAACAAGTTCAGAAGAGATGGTATCACCATTGGATAGGATAGACTTTGAGGCAAAAAACATTATTTGAGATGAAGTGTCACTGAAGAAAAAGGAAAAAAAAAGCCATTTCATGATAACAGTTCTAATTCACGGAAAAATCATATAGGTTAAACATAAAGAAAAAACTTAAACATCTACAAGAAATTTATAAACCCAACATCATATGGAGATGTTTCAGTATTTGCTTTCTGGGATTGATCAAATGGAGAAAAAAAGTCAGTATGGAGGTTGAAGATTTGAAAAGCACAATGACAACCTTGAAATAATGGCATGTATAGAATTTTTTGGTGGGTTATACCAACAAGTGATATATACATACTCTTCAAGCACAATTAGGAACATTTGTCAAAATCGTTAGAACATAAGAAAGGATCAGCAGGTTCTAAGGGACTGGTATTCCACAGGCCACTTGCTGTGACCATAATGCCTGCTCAAATCTGTGCAATGAATTTTTCATTTCAGTTATTGTACTTTTCAACCCATAATTTGTTTTTTATCATTTCTATTTCTTTCTTGAATATTCTCTATTTCATAGGACATGTTCTAATATGTTATTTCTTTCAACATAGTTTCTTTTAGCTATTTGAACATACTTAGCACATCTGATTTACATCTTTGTCTAGTAAGGTCTATGTCTAGATCTGCTCAGGGACACTTTCTATTAATTTCTTTTTAATCTGTGTATGGGTCATAGTAGCTTCTCATGGTTTTCATGTCTAATGGTTTTTTTTGTTGTTGTTGAGAACTGAACATCTTAAGTAATACAACGTAGCATCTCTGGCAATTAGATTCTCTTTCCTCCCCAGGATTTATTTAAAAAAATTTTTAAGGTAGTCTTCCTGCCCAGCATGGAGCTCAGTGCAGTGTTGAACTCATGACTGTGAGATGAAGACCTGAGCTGAGGTTAAGATTTGGATGCTTAACCCACTGAGCCACCCAGGCACCCCAACCAGGATTTATTTTTTTTGCTTTTCATTACAAGTTTTCTTTGGGGTCTTTCGTTAGTCTGTTGTTTCCCCTAACTATTCTACATCACCTCAGAAAACTGCAGTGTTAAAATACTTCCCTGTAATGTTCTCAACAAATATTTTCCCCATCCCCACCACTATTTACCTAGGATTTTAGCACTGGGTATGCTCTGGGACAGGTAAAAAAAAAAAAACCAAAAAACCAAAAAAGTCCTTCAAGTGGGACCTTCCAGAGAACCATCAGATAGGTGAAATAATGACTTTATGGAAACAAGGCTTTGAATGAGGTTTTGCTGTTTTATATTCTCTCCAATACTGGGAATGTGGACTGTTATTTATTTTTTTAAGTTGCCACTGAGCCAAAAGCAGGAGGTAGGACTAAAGCAAGTTAAAATATCATAAATCTCACTTAAAAAAACCAAACAATATTCAGCTTTTTTTTTCATAATAAAATATCCCTGGGTTAAATATTTAATAAATTTTCAGAGTTCTGAAAAAGTTGATTCTCATAATTTTTGCCAGTTATCTCATTGTTTTATGGAAGAGAAAGTTTTGGAAGTTCTTACTTTGTTAAAGTTTTATTTTGGAGGTATATGATTTTGGCTGGCAACATTGATACAGATTATTTTATTTTAAACTTGATATTCAGTAAAGGAGATATACTCAAAAGAGTAAGACTGAAATCAAGATTAAGTAAACTTTCATGACAATTTTTGTTATTCTTTGTGGCATTTTCCCCCAAACAATTCCCCCAAATCACGAGTAAATTGCATTTGACATGGAATAAAATCTGATGAGGCAAATGTTCTTTAATTCAGTGTCTTGATTTCTTAACTGGTGAGGTTCGATAGAAATAGAGGAGCCCAAGTATAGTGTTTGTCTGAGAGCCCCTGTTCTGCCCAGAGTTATCCTGAAGATTTTATTCTCATTATTAAAGCCGTAGAGAGGCACCTGAGTGGTTCAGTTGGTTAAGCATCTGTCTTTGGCTCAGGTCATGATCCCAGGGTCCTGGGATCGAGGCCCACATCGGGCTCCCTGCTCAGTGGAGAGCCTGCTTCTCCCTCTCCTGCTTCTCACCACCCAGCTCATGTGCTCTTCCTCAATCATTCTCTCTAAAATAAGTAAAATTTTAAAAATCAAAAAGGTCATAGAGCCTGAGCCATTGGGAACTACAATGGACCCATTTTTGAAAATAACAGAATTTTAGGTTTAACCTTAGTTGTGACACTGGTGTGTTCTGAGCTGTGTAATGTCTTCTATTCACCCTCAGCCAGTTCCCTTTTAAAGATTAAAGAGTAATCACACAGCTTTGTAAAGGTAGAAGGTTTTTTACTACAAGATGAATTTTAGGCTGGTGGTATAAGACTGCTAATTTCTCCCAAAAAAGTAGTTGTAGTTCTTTCAGTTTTGAACAGCCTTTTCAGGTGTTGATGTAGGTCCCATTTCACTGTTAACATTATTGGGAATTTAGTTGTTGGTGAGATATTAATTCAATGGTATTTGCTTTATTTTCCTTAGTGAACCCCAAGTAACATGTTATGTTGCAACATCTAATCTGGATGGGGAGACAAATCTAAAAATACGACAGGTAAAGACATCCTTTTAAAATCCTAATTTTGTGCCTCAGCTCACAATGTCAAGTTTTGTCAGGTACCAGTTTGTTTGTTTGTTTGTTTTTCACGAAGAAAAGAATCTTACTGCTCTCGTGTAGATATAATTCATCCTCATCAGTTATTTAGAGGGCACTTTAAAAAGAATAAGTAGGAACTAGGTGATATGGCACTAGTGCAAGAAAAAAAATGTCCTATAAGATTCAGGCTTAGAAGATAACATGGCTTTATGTATATTTTGAGGATACCTTTGTTCTTTGGTGATAAAACTACTGTGATGATAAATATCGTAACTAGATTAAAGGGAGCTCTGAGTGTATATACCACTGCCTTTTAAGTTATTTGAATTTCCGAGTAATTTGTGGTAATGAAAGGAGATAGTTTTTCAATTATCCATCTTCCTATTAATTGAGTCTTTGCTTTATCACTTTGCTTCAGTAAGGAAGTCCTTGAATTTACATTTGACTATTTACATGTCTGCTAATCTGTTTTTGCAAACTTTAATTTAATTGCAAATGAAAAAAACATATTTAGAAATTATTTATTTATTTATTTATTTTAAAGATTTTATTTATTTGACAGAGAAACACAGAGAGGGAACACAAGCCGGGGGTGGGGTGGGGTGATAGAGGGAGAAGCAGGCTTCCCGCCAAGCAGTGAGCCTGATGTGGGGCTCAATCCCGGACTCCAGGATCATGACCTGAGCCAAAGGCAGACACTTAACGAAGGAGCCACCCAGGAGCCCCAAATAATTTATTAAAGTAAGATATCTTCTTTGTAAAAATAATAAACTAAGTTTCTGTACTATTTATATTAAACCTTATCTCCATGGACTTCCAAATCCGAAAGTACTAATTATTGTAATAGTTTGGTGATACCTTCTTGATTTTTAAAAAAGGAATTACAGACTTCTGTTTCAGGGGAAATGAAGTAGACATACTTTTTTCTATTTTTCCTGCAAAGCACAACTTAGAACTTTGCATGTTATATAGAAAAATATGAGAAGACACTGAAAGAGTGATATAAAAAATAGATTGTGGGACCTGGGAACCCAGTGTACAACATGGTAGTGAGTTCCATGGGTTTCCCTTTTGTCATATATACCAGGCCTGGAACTGAAGAAACCAAAAAGCCAGAAAAGCTTTGGCTTTTCCTTGGATACAGACAAAAAATATGCCCCAACAAAAGCCTCCTTTCTCTAGTCAAAGGACCAGCAAAGGGATAGTCAGCAAGGCAAAGTTTGAGACAATAACCACTCTTCCCTAAACACCAGAGTAAAAACTTGGCCCCACTCTCAACTATGCCAGCAAAGGTTGGGTGTGGAGCCTAGAATTTCACCCTTACCCAGCTGTAATGAGGCATCCAACTCCCCAACAAGGATGGTGTCAGAGAAACCAAGTAGGAAGTCAAGACTTTCATTTTGTAATAAGGATGATAATAAGGCCCTCTTCTCATTCCACTGAGTCAGTGAAGACTACATGGACAGAAGCAGTAAGGCACTCCAACCTCTTCAGTCCAGGGAGGTCAGACAGAGGCCTATGAGGGAGCCAGATCTCCCACTCCTGCCCAGCTGTTACAAGGAGCCCCTCCATTTGGTTGTCAACAGAAGCCACAGGTGCAAGTTGCCTTTCTGTCCCCCATCTTGCAGTGATGAGGCAACACTCCTTTCCCCTGTCAGAGTAGTGTCAAAGGAAGCCACTTAACACAGAAAATTTAACGATATTCAGATCTTACAATACCCCAAGTGTCCATATTTCAATAAAAAGTCACTCATGCCAAAACCAGGGGGGTCTCAAACTCATTGAAAAAGGACAATCAATTAATACACAAAGTTAATGAGATGTTAGAATTATCTGACAGATTTTAAAGGACCCATCAGGAAAAAAGCTTCAGTGAGCAGCTACAAACATGCTTGAAACAAATGAAAATATAAAAAGTCTCAACAAAGAAACAGAATTTCAGCAAAGCAATAGAAGACTTAAAGATGACCCAAATGGAAACTTTAGAACTTAAAAGTACAATAAGTACTTAAGGCATTAAAAACCCTCAAGGGATGTGCTCAGCCGCAGACTAGAAAGATAAAAACAATAGCATGAACTGAAGGATAAAACAATAGCAATTTCCCAACTTGAACAGCAGAGATAATAGGCTGAAAAAGAAATTAACAGAGCTTCAGAGGCCTGTGGGAATATAACCAAAGAGCTAACATTCATGACTTGAGATGCCGGAAGAAGAGAGAGTGGAGCTGAAAAACTACTAGAAGAAACACTGGCTCAAACTTCACAAATTTGCCGAAAGACATAAACTACAAATTTCAGAAGCTGGACAAGCCAAAAAGGTTAGACCCAAAGAATCCATACCAAGACACATAATAGTAAAGCTTCTGAAGCAAAGTAAAGAATATTTTAAAGCAGTGAGAGAAAAGGGATCCTACCTGTAGGGGAAAGATCCTTTGTGTAACAGCAGATCTCTCATTAAAACTCATGGAGGGCTGAAAAAAATGGCATTAACATTTTTAAAATGCTGGTAGGAAAGAACTGTCAATCCAGAATCAGGTATCCAGCAAAAATATTTTTCAAGAATGAAGACAGAATTAAAACATTCTCAATTGAAGGAAAAATAACGGAATTGTTGCCACAGGACTCACTGTAAAAGAATAGCTAAACGAAGGTCTTGAAACAGAAAGGAAATCATAAAAAAGGAGCATAAGGAAGAAGGAAGAAAGAACATGATAAACCAAAATAAGGCTAAATACAATAAGCTTTTTTTTCCCCTCCTCTTGAGTGTCCTAAATTATGTTTGATGGTTGAAGCAAAAATCATAAAATTATATTAAAAAACCCACAAGAATCATAAAATTATCTAATATGATTCTAAATGTGTGAGAGAAAATATTTAAGATATGTAATAGGGAAGGGTAAAGAGATGTAAAAGGAAGCAAGGTTTCTATTTTAAATTTGTAAAATGATGATACAAATAAACTATGAGAAGTTGCTTATAAATGTTGTAATGCCTGGGTAACCATTACAATAGTTATACAAAGGAAGATACTGAAAACACTGTCAATAAACCAAAATAGAATCCTAAAAAGTGTTCAAGTAACCCAAAGGAAAGCAAGAAAAAGCAAAAAGCGAAACCAGAGAGGACAAACAAAAAAATCAATAATTCTGTTAAATGTAAATGATATTACTATGCCATTAAGTATTGGATTAAAGTAATACCTTGTGGATTAAAAACATCCAACTATATACTTTCTGTTTAAAATTCATTTTAATTATAATGATATAGGCAGGTCAAAAGTGAAAAGATGGGAGTGCTTGGGTGGTTCAGTCCATTAAGCGTCTACCTTCTGCTCAGGTCATGATCTCAGGGTGTAGGATCCAGCCCCATGTGGGGTTCCTTGCTCAGTTGGGAGCCTGCTTCTCTCTCTCCCTCTGCTCCCCACCCCCCGCAACTTGTGCTTGCTCATTCTATCTCTCGCAAAATGTTTTTTAAAAAAGTAAAAAGATGGAAAAAGATACATCATATAAAGATTAAAAGAAATCAAGAGTGCCTATATTGATATCAGATCAAGTAAACATTAGAGCAAATGAAGTTTCTAGATACAGAAAGGAACTTTTTTTAAATCATTATATATGATGAGAGTCAATTCACCGATAAGACATAAGAATGCTAATGTGTGTGTACATCAAAAAACAGAACTGCAAACATGTGAAGCTAAAAATTGATAGGACTTAAATGTAAAAATAATGTATTTTTGGCAAGGATGTGGGATATCAGATAAATATACAAAACCACTTTTATTTCTGTATAGTAACAGTAAATGTTAAAAATACAGTATCAGGGCACCTGGGTGGCTCAGCCAGTTAAGCATCTGCTTTGAGCTCAGGTCATGATCTCAGGGTGCTGGGATTGAGCCCCATGCCTGACTCCCTGCTCAGCAGGGAGTCTTCTTCTCCCCCCCCTTCTGCTCATGTGCATAAAATCCTTAAAAAAACCATGGTATCATTTATAAGTGCTCAAAATATGAATTAGGGGCACCTGGGTGGCACAGTCAGTTGAGTGTCTGACTCTTGGTTTCAGCTCAGGTCATAATCTTGGGGTTGTGAGATCGAGCCCTGTGTCAGGCTCTGCACTTGGTGAAGAGTCTGCTTGAGACTCTCTCCCTATCCTTCTGCACCTGCACTTTCTATTTCTAAAATAAATAAATCTTTAAGAGAATATGAATGAAGTGTAAATCTAATGAGACATACAGGGTCTGTTTGCTGAAAATTACATTATGATGTTGATGAAATAAAGAAGATCTACATAAATGGAGAGATACACATAGTGTTTGTGGAAGACTCAACATAGCAAGAATGTTAATTCTCTCCAAATTGACATACAGGTTTAATGCAGCTCCTGTGAAAATACCAGCAAGATCTTTTTGTGGAGATAGATGAACTTATTCTAAAATATGTATAGAAATGCAAAGAAACTATAATAGCTAAAGCAATTTTGAAAAAACATAAAGTGGAAGGAATAAATCCACCTGATTTCAAGTCATTCTATGACTACAGTAAACAAGAATGCATAGTTTTGGTAAAGGGATAGACAGCTCAATGCAGCAGAATAGAAAACCCAAAAGTAGATCTACACAAATATGCCCAAATGATTTCATCAAAGGAGCAAAAGCAATTCACTGGAGAAAAGATAACTTTTTCAACAAATGGTGCTGGAGCAATTGTATGTTCACAGGCAAAAAACAAACAACTCTTGACCCAAGTCTCATACTTGATACAAAAGTAATAAGTTATAACTTAAATGTAAAACATAAAACTACAGAACTTTTAGAAAAAAAATTGGAAAAAATCTTAAGATCAGGACCAGATTTTTCAGCATCAATACTAAAAATATGAATCAGAAAGGAAAAATTGATAAATTGGATGTCATCAAAATGAAAAGCGTTTGCTTTTGAAGAGAATGAAAAGACAAGCTGAAAACTGGGAGAAAATATTTGCAAACCACATGTCTGACAAAGGGCTGGTATATGGAATATATAAAGAACTCTCAGAACTCTACAGGAAAAAAAAAAAGCTCAACCAAACAATTCAATTAGAACATGGGCAAAAAGACATTTCATGGAATAGGATATTAAAATATGCACATGAAGATAGTTTTTACATCATTAGCCATTAGGGAAATGCAAATTAAAATAAAAGTGAAATGTTACTACACACCTATCAGAATGGCCAAATTCAAAAATAGTTCCAACACCAAATGCAGGTAAGGATGTGGAGAAACTGGGTCATTCAAACACAAGGGGTGGGAATATAAAATGATACAGCCACTTGGAAAATATTTTGGAATGGTTTTGTATAAAATTAAACATGCAGGTATTATATAACCCAGTAATTGTGCTATTTCAGATGAAAACCTATGTTCACATGACAGACAGCCTTGATGCAAATGTTTTTAGGAGCTTTATTTAGCAATAGCCAGCTGTCTTTTAGTGGATGAATGTTTAACTATGATACATCTATACTTATTTTTGTTTATTGATCTTAAATCCAGCCACCTTACTAAACTCTCTTCCAGATTTTTATGATTTTTAAGTCAAGCAGATAGGATTTTTGGGTAATAAATCCTTTCTTTAAAAGCTGGTTCATTTTTGGTATTTACTTTTCAGTAATGATACCTAATTTCCTTTTACCCCAGTCTTATGGCATTACCTAGAAATTCCTGAACAGTTACAAATAAATTTGGTGTTAGAACCTAGTCTCTTCTTGATCCTAACATGGAAATGCTTTAACATTTATAGTTAAGTGTGGGTAGTTGCTTTTTGTTTGCTTTTACCAAATTTGTGAAGTTTTGCTAAGAATTTTATTTTTCTGGAATTTTATTTTTAAGAATTTTCCTAATTTTTTCAGCCTTTATTGATACGATAATGCTTTTTCTTTTTTAATTCATTAGTATATCACCTTGAGCCTCTGTTTTTGAGTGTGCTGTTAATACATATTTTCTTTTTCTGGGAAATAATTGATTCATATTCATTTTTCTATTGGGATATTTGTCCTTATTGGTTTATAGGATTTTTTTTTACATATTTTTCATATTCTTTGTCAGTTAATGTATTATAAATGTCTAGAAGACATTAACCCAGTTGGTAACTTGCTCTTATACTTTTTTAAAAAAGATTTTATTTATTTATTTGAGAGAGACAGTGAGTGAGTGAGAAAGCACATGAGAGGGGAGAAGTTCAGAGGGAGAAGCATACTCCCCACAGAGCTGGGAGCCTGATGTGGGACTCCATTCTAGGGCTCCAGGATCATGACCTGAGCTGAAGGCAGTGGCTTAACCAACCCAGGCACCCCTCTTATACTTTCTTTAATACATCTTTTGATAAACAGAAGTTCATCCCAAACCGTTTCAGTGTAGGTTTCTGAGTGTCAAAACTTCGAAGACATTGTTAGCATGCCTGAAAATATTTGCATTAAACTTTCACATTTGTATTTGGGAAGATATAACATTCTAAATTTAAAGATCTTTTATTTAGATAATTAAAAATAAAAATTCAGTGTCTTCCTATATCTTGTATTGCTGTTGAAAAGACTGATGGGACTGGAGGAGATTATGGTGAGTGAAAAAAGCCAAGCAGAGAAAGTCAATTATCATGTGGTTTCACTTACTTGTGGAGCATAAGGAATAACATGGAGGAAATTAGGAGAAGGAAAGGAAAAGTGAATTGGGGTAAATTGGAGGGGGAGATGAGAACCACGAGAGGCTTTTGGAGGGTAGAGGCGAGGGGAGGATGGGTGAACCTGGTGGTGGGTACTGAGGGCACGTATTACATGGGGCACTGGGTGTGGTACATAAACAATGAATCTTGGAACACTAAAAAATTGAAATTTCAATAAAAAAAATGATGACAATTGATTCTTGTTCTCCTGAAGACAATGCGCTTTTTCTCTCTGGAAAGTTGAGATCATCTGATTGCAATGAGACATTCTCTAGATCGGTGTTTTCTAGGTGTGATCCCTGGACCAGCACGGGGCACCATTCTTTTCGAAATGCAAATGCTAGTGACCCACCCTAGACCTACTGAATAAAAAAAATCTCGGAGGTAAATCTCAGCAATCTGTGTTGTAAAGACTTCCAGGTGAATTTGATGCAAGTAAATCGGGCGAAGCTTGGAATCACACATCTAGATCCTTGCTACTCTAAGTGTGGTCCAGAGTTCAGCATCATCAGCCACAGGTGTATCAAACATGACACGATGTTTGGTTACAGTGACTAAACTTTCAAAAATGTTATTTTCCTATCGAGATGATGAGAACATAACTTTCCTACGTCTTTCAACCTTATTAAAATTATTTGTAAGATGCTGCTATGGAAAAGTTTTCTAATAAAGTTTATGTTAAAGTTTGATGTACAGTATTTGTTACTGATAAGTGCAGTACATTTAATGTACTAGAGCCTGATCTTCATAATTTTCTCTTATTAACTTCTAGAGACATTGAACTTTGCTATTAAAATTAAATTTTCATATTTTTTAATTTTGACTTTATTTTACAGGCTTTGTTAGAAACAGCTGAAATGCAAACAGAAAACCAGTTGTCAAGCTTATTTGGAAAAATAGAATGTGAAGGACCTAATCGTCATTTCAATACCTTCATTGGAACCTTGTATCGAAATGATAAAAGGTATCATCTTTTACTTCTCAAACATTTTTTTCTAATGGAACATAAAATGTGACAGTTTTTGTTCTCTTGGTTGATAACATTTTAAACCTTTATACTTTTTCATTTTTTACTTGATTTTGAAATATCTGAGGCATGAATATATTGTTTTTAAAAAAGGAATTTTTAAGTATAGGGGGAAAATGTATGGCATTTTCTTAATTGCTGTACCTGCAAATGGAAGGATTAGAGAAATCAGGTCCCAAGTTCCCTTTGAAGACAAGCGCTCAGTACAACCCTTGGGGTAAATTAGTGGGAAGAACAAAGTTTTGAAAGTCAACCAAGAAGATAAGCCATTAAGGATTCAGTTTGATAACGATGAAGGATTTTTCCTAATTTCTACCCCACTTGTACTTAGCTTCCACTTGAGACTTTTAGAGAAACATCTTTTGTATAGTAAGATGGCTGTGCTGGAGGGGAGGAGGTCAAGTAAATATGGCAGGCTGAGCTTCCTTTGTGTGCTCCAAATGCCCACATGTAATCTTCTCTATAGATTACCAAATTGGCACCCAGATACTTATTTGTCTACCTAATCTTCCTTGACAGTAGGTTTTACAGTCACCCTAGGTATAAGAGATATCTCTCTAAAATTTTAGTCGACATACTTTTGGGTGAGTGAGAAATGGATGACAAAACATTGTTTTTCCATGCTCTTTTAGAAGGAGGTACTTTCTATGAAGACACAAATGTTTTTATTGTTATTTCTCCCAAAAGTTGAACTTGACAAAAAGAAATATATAAAAGGAGAAAGCTTATACTTGTTTTACATTGTGAAAAGAAAAGGAAAAAACTTTTTGGTTAATTTATGAATGCTCTTCTCTATTTTTAGCCCTGTTCCAATTGGGCCTGACCACGTCTTGCTAAGAGGTACACAACTTAAAAATACTCAGTGGATCCTTGGCATAGTTGTTTACACTGGATTTGAAACCAAATTCATGCAGGTAAAATAATTGGTGATGACAGATAGTATTGCCTTTAGACTTTTTTCTTGTTTTTGGAGGTGAGAGATTTAGTATTTCTTGAATTTAGGAAGCTTATTTCTGGGGGTACCTGGGTGGCTCAGTTGGTTGAGTGTTGGCACTTGGCTCAGGTCACGATCCCAGAGTCCTGGGACGGAATTCCACACCTGGCTCCCTGATCAGCCGGGAGCCTGCTCCTTCTGCCCCTCCTCCTGCTCAGGCTCGCTCTCTTAAATAAATAAATAAAATCTTGTTTGTTTGGTTTTTTTTCCAAAGGAAGCTTATTTCTGTTTATTAACCTGAAGTTTGAAGGGAAGTCCATATTTTATTTTAGTCTATATGGCTCCAATTTATGGTAAGATTGTTTTGGCCAAAATGACATTAAAAGTTCTGTGTAAATTCTTACTTCACGTACCAGTCCTCTCAATCATCTCTTTTTCTTTCTTTTTAAATTCTATAATAAACAAGCATTTACTAATATGTGTATAGACACACACATAAATGTGCAGAAAACACTTTGTTTTGGCAAAAAATAGTATCTGTCTGTACAGACTATTATGTAAACTGCTATTTAAGACTTAAAATTACATTCTATATTAACATGGAGGGGCGCCTGGATGGCTCAGTCGGTTGAGTGTTGGACTCTTTTTTTTTTTTTTTTTTTTAAGATTTTATTCACTTATTTGATAGAGAGACATGGCTAGAGAGGGAACACAAGCAGAGGGAGTGGGTAGGGGAAAAGCAGGCTTCCCACTGAGCAGGGAGCCCGATGTGGGGTTTGATCCCGGGACTCCCGGATCATGACCTGAGCTGAAAGTAGATGCTTTACAACTGAGCCATGCAGGCAGCCCTAGTGCTGGACTCTTGATTTCGGCTCAGGTTATGATCTCGGTATCGTGGTGGGATTGAGCCCTGTATCGGGCTCCATGCTTAGAGCAGAGTCTGCTTGAGATTCTCTCTCCTTCTGCCTCTGCCCCTCCTCCCACTTGTGTGCTCGCTCTCTCTGTCTCAAATAAGTAAATTAATAAATCTGTAATGTGTGGAAATGATGTAGTTACCTTAGGGAGTCTAGGGGAGAGAAACTATTATAAATATTGCTGCAGTGAACATGGATAGTTGCTTTTTTTTTTTTAACAGAAGGTAAATATCTAGCATTGAAATTGTTGAACCAAAGGCAGCATATTTTTTTGATGTTTTTATTTAAATTCCAGTCGGGGAGTGGCGGGTGGGGGGATGTGTTGAATAGGTGATGGGGATTAAAAGGTACATTTGTTGTGATGAGCACCAGGTGTTGTGTGCAAGTGTTGAATCACTAAATTATATGCCTGAAAATCAATTGCCATCTTTGTTTTGGAGTAGGAACTTTTTGCATGTTTATTATTCATGAGAAGTGACTTGACAGAAAGTCTATCCATTATACCATCTGTTAAAATACAACATTTGGCTTTGACTATTCCTTCTACAAATATCTCTTTAGTATCTATGTAATGCCAAACACTGTGCTAAGATCTTAGGGTCTAGTAAGCCTGTTGCCTGCCCTTGATTACTTGCAGTGTATGAAGGAAGACAGTCAAGGTAGCATAATAGCAAGAGCTCACTCAGGAGGGGTACATGTAGAACATTCCATGTCTATATAGGAGCTCCATCCAACCTGATGTTGAGGCTGCTGTGAGGAAGTAGCACATAAAGCAAACATGAAGGCTGAGTAGAATACATACTTCCATCAAGGGCGTGGGAAGGCTCGGAAAGAAAGGGAGGCAGGTAGGACAGCACTAGGCCAAAAATTGGCATATGTCCAAGGGCCATGTAGTGCAACTCAGTGTGACTGTTGTGTAAACTGCAGAGAAAGAAGGCGTGGAATGTGACAGACGAGTCTGAAGAAAGGTGGAAGCTGTACCACTGAGGCCTGGGTACATTCTCTTGCAGAGCTATCACTGGTGAAGTTCCACTCTGTTTGCTTCAATAATTTCTTGCCTCGCTTTTCTTCTTCCTCTCATTCTTCCTGCCCTGGGATTGTACCCTGCAATAATACATTAATGGGTAAGATTTTCTTATACTCTGTATGCTAGGAGCCCCAGACTAAGACAGTGACACAAATACGGTGTCTCCCCAACTAGAAGTCCATATTTGGACAAGGAACCAAGGGCAATGTAGATGACACAGAATCATGACCCATGATTCACCTGTAAAATGGGAGACCCTCAAACTGTACTCTTCAGGTGATCATGCCGTTGTACCTAATTGTACACCTGGTAATACAACACTGCATCTCAGACGTAAATGCCTGCTTTTCATGTAAGAAACACACAGTATGACTTGTCTGTGCTACAGCCTTTGAAAAAGTGTATCCGTCTCTATGATATTATTCTGTGGATGTTAAATCCTTGCACAGGTTCATTACACATGTTGATGTGTCATTTTGGAATAACAGAAATCTCAAAGAGGGCTTCTTCATGACTTTAGGAAAGAAAGAACTAGTAAATGTCAGTGTTTTCTTACTGAGAGATTTTAAGTACAGCACTCTTAGCTGAAAACTGTTCTATATTGTGTAACATTTGAGGACACAACTTATACAGGTTAAGAAAAAAGAGGGAATAACATTGCTTTGGAGATATTATACATAAGTGTGTGTGTGTATATATATATCTATATAAATTAAAATATGTGCACACACAGATGTTCTCTAATAGTAGGCTTAGTACAGTTAAACCTAGGATTAAAAAAATCCTACGCTTTGTAAAAAAGTTGAGTGATCAAGAGTACTGACTCGAAGTTTCATGACTTGTAGACTTGGAGGATTTCTACTTCTGCATTTAAAAAAATGTAGAAATGGTAAACGATCTGGCAAAGTGTGATTGAAAAGTTAAATATATCTGTATCTGTATATGTCTATATGCTTGCAGTTATATATGTATATATATTTGCTAATGTTTCAGTAGACCTCTGCAGAAAATTTTAAGAAATTTACAGGCAAATCTGAAATGCCAATAGGAAATTATTTGAAACTCTCACTGTATCCCTAATCCAGAGCTTTGGTTTCCAATATACTTGTGTTGGAGCAATTATCGTACTGGTAAAATCTTGAATATTTTCCCAATAGACTCAGTTAAAAGGTATCTTTCTATGGTTTTTAAACCAGAAATAACTCAATAACTATAAATAGTAAAGCCAATAAATTAGTATGGCCTTCTGATCTTTTTTTGTTGTTGCATGTGGGCATCTGTATAGATAACCTAGCCTGATTTACCACATTTAATTTTTTTAAAAAAACCCTAGCACTTTAGGGTGATAGATCATCTGTGTGAATATATTCTTTGTGAATTAGTAAAAAATGCTTCAAGGACCAAAGAGGAAAAGCCATTTCATTCAACAATATGGCACACTTCTAGTCTTCAGAGTTATTTGGCAAAAAAATGTGTTCTACTTTTCAACTGTTGGAAGTTTTTACCTTTTCTTGCCATCATGGTATTTATGCATTATAATTCCTTTGATTATTTTTCATTCTTTTTGGTGTATGTACGTGTGCTATTATGCAGAATTCTATCAAATTGCCTTTCAAGAGATCAAATGTTGAAAAGGTGACCAATGTGCAGATCCTGGTGTTGTTCTTCCTGCTCCTGGTCATGTCCTTGGTGAGCTGTGTGGGAGCCATACTCTGGAATGAGTGGCATGGAGAAAGCATTTGGTACATCAGCATTCAGGGTAAGTGTCCAAGAGTGGTAAGAAGCTACCATTTCGGTGGTTGTTTGGGAGTTGTGATGTTGTGCCCCTGAGGATTGGTGAGTTCAGAAACAGTGTTTCCTTCTTGAGATTGTCCTGCCAGCTCCACATGATTTTGGTGTTCTGGAATACAGGAGAGGGAGGAGTCAAAGCAGAGGAATGAGACTGTGAGCCACCCAGACAACGTCCCCATCTTCGCCTCTGCCACTTAGTCACCAGGAGAAGTTGGGCAAGGTTTTTTACTTGTCTGAGCATGTCCTCCCTCATTTGAAAATAGCAGTCATACCCACCTCACGGGGTTAGTACAGTGTTTTGTGGACAGCAAGTGATGTCAAGAAAACGAGGACAAGGGGCCCAGTGGTTAAATTGACCACAAGGTCAGTAAAAGATTTAAAGGTAAACTGATCCTTGACATTAAACGTTATCTTTTTTGTTGTTGTTGTTGCTTATATCTTTCTATGTTTTCAGAATTAACCATCATACCTCTTTCTGCCTTTTCTCATCTATCGGCTCAGGATTTTAAATTTTTCTAACTTCCCTTGGGAGGATCTGTCTGGGAGCACCTTAAAAATAAAGAAATTAAGAGAAAGACTTTATACATTGGATAAAAAAGAAATCAAAGTTTCATTCTTATGCAATCTGGATTTCTAGATGGTACTACCTAGTTTTTATCTCAAGGTTTAAGATTTTTAGTGATTTCAAAAGAGTAATCTCAATTTAAATGTGTTTGCTTAATGTGTCTTAGCCCAGGGCTATGAATATTATCTTATTTTGAAGCAGATGAAAATTCTTTTTTTTTTTTAAAGATTTTATTCATTTATTTGACAGAGAGAGATCATAAGTAGGCAGAGAGAGAGAGAGAGGAGGAAGCAGGCTCCCTGCTGAGCAGAGAACCTGATGTGGGCCTTGATCCCAGGACCCTGAGATCAGGATCCTGTCATGACCCGAGTCCAAGGCAGAGGCTTAACCCTCTGAGCCATCCAGGTCCCCCAGACATAAATTCCTACAAAAGTCACTGATATTTTGAGGTCGATAAAATGTGTTAATTTCTGTATACCATACCATGACCTGTTCTTCCCTTCTTGATCAGACTTCTTGAAAAAAGAAACAACCTTCACTGTTTCTATTTTCTTACATCCTGGCCACTCCTGGGTCCATTTCCATCTGCTGTCCACTTAAACTAGTATACTAGAATTGTAACTCAAGGGGAGAAATCAAGCCCCAATTCCCAAACCCAGTGGTTATTTTTTAATTGGGATCTAATTGGACCTCTACCACCCTCTTCTGATTTCTTTTAAACCATCTTTTCCCTATTTGATTCATAGAAACTTTGATCCACCTTTTAAATTCTGGCATTTTCCAGGATCCTTGGCTCACCAGGAATGCCTCAGGTTGGGTACATAAATGCTGAAAATTTTGTGAAAACTTCATTTATATATGTATGTGTGCATGTTTTTTTCTTGTAGAATGGCCCCCCTTGGCTTCTTAGGGATTATCATGTTCAAGAAAATCCTTCCAAGAGGGCTTACTTGCTCTAATAATTTCACCTGTCATTATCAGTTGATGTCTTCTACGTGTTTGCTACCAGCTCAGGTTGCTTTATGAATAATGAATTCAGTGTTGCCTGGACATTGCTTTCAGGTATCATGCAGACTTCTCAGCTCAGCATGTGCAAAACTAAATCCACCCCCCCCCAAACCATTGTCTTTTTTCAGTATTCTCCATGTAAATTGTAGATACTGCCATCCAACCATCATCCAAGCTGGAAATATAAAGGTCATTCTTGGGGCACCTGGGTGGCTCAGTTGGTTAAGCGACTGTCTTCGACTCAGGTCATGATCCCGGAGACCCAGGATCGAATCCCACATTGGGCTTCCTGCCCAGCGGGAAGCCTGCTTCTCCCTCTCTCACTCCCCCTGCTTGTGTTCCCTCTCTGGCTGTGTTTCTCTCTGTCAAATAAATAAAATCTTTAAAAAAAAATTAAAAAATTAAAAAAAAGGTCATTCTTACCCTTTCTTCCCAGCTTCCTTCTTTTTCCCCCACTCCTACCCCTGCGACCTTCACTATCCAATCAGTCCAAAGTCTTGTTCATTCCACCTTTTCAATATTTTCTCTATATTCACTCTTTTTCATCCCTGAACCACTGCCACAGTTCTCTGACTGGTTGCCCAGCCCTCAGTCAGGCTCTACTGCATTCTTCATACATTTTCCAGAAAGATACAAATAAAAAATAGTTATGAATACATGCACTAGCTTCAGTGTATCCTGTTGTTTACACTGGCTTGGGAGATTGACGCCTGATGGCCCACTGCATGGTTTTGTAAATGAAGTTTTATCAGAGTACAGCCATACTTATTCATTTATGTATCATCTATGATTGCTTTCAGTGTTTCAATAGCAGAGGTGAGTAAATGAAACAGAGACTGTATGTCGTGCAAAACCTAAAATATTTACCCTCTGGCTATAGACTTCTGGCCTCCAGGGTCAAGATAAATCTCCTTTAGTGTGGTGTATCAGGACTTCTATAACCTGGTCCTATCTCCGTCACCTGATACCTCACCATTTCTTCCGGAGCACTTGGTCTCTATTTTCAGAAGACCAAGTTTTATTCTCTTTCATGATCCTTTCATCCACCAGTTGCTTCAGCAGATCTAGGCCTTTCGTCTTGCGCTCTTCCTTCTGCCTCAAATGCATCTCTGGTCCCTTCTTGACTGGATACCTATCACTTCTCATTTCAGTCCACAATGAGGCTGTACCTTCTCCAGTAGCATTTCCTATATTTTATTTCCCTTTTAATTTACTTAGGATCCCTCTTGGCTTCTATAATGATATCCTTAATAGATATCATTTCATTTCCATATTTTATAATTATTGTTTGTCCCTCCTCCTCCAGCTAGACTGTGAGTTCTTTTGAAATTGTGAATTTTTGAGAATCATTATATCTTTAACTCCAAGAACAGTGCCTTTTCATAATAGGAATTCAGTAATTAATTTTTTGGCTAAAAGAAATAATTTTATGCTTAGAAGCAGAACTGTATCGTTTTCAGGAAGTCCAGCCCCTTGTTTTATGAAAGTGAAACAGATTTTGTATGTTTATCAAAAAGCACAGAGGAACTTAGTGGCCTATTTGGAATGAGGGTCCATAATTGACTCTGGACTGCGCCACTCTACCCAGGATATTCTAGTCCAAAGGAAGAAAAAGTTATTGGGTAATTAAAGTATAACTGTATTTTTAGTAATTAATAAATGTAGCAAAGCACTAAAGATCTTGTCTCCACTTCTCTGTCCATCAAATGGTCATAATAATATCTGCCTCTAGTATTCCTGAAAGAATGATTTATGACCAGGAAGTCATGCGGTAAGTATAAAAGTATAATCATGGCAAATAAAGGAGTCAGTAAACTCAACGGTGATAGGAGTTTGAGTAGATATGATAGTGAATTAAACTTGATTTTTAAATTGATAGAATTTAGATATCTAGATTTAACTACTGTTCGAAGTTACAAGTGTGCTCCCTTTTTAGGAAAAGTGAATATAAAATTTTAGCTGAAAATTATTATTTAATTTTGTCCCTACGTATATGTATTTGTGTTTAATTCATTAAACTTTACAAATCAATTTGTGTTCTTTCAATTATAACTCCACCTTCCATAACTCAACATATAAATATAATGTTTAAGTTTGGGATGTAAGTTTTCAGAAAGACCTGTATAAAGCAGTATGTATATAACCCATGAATTCCTTCTAGATATTTTTCAGTAAATTTCTGTGACATTAGATTGAACTTTTATTAGAAAATTACTCGCTCAAATGTACCTACCTCTTTATTTTATTTATCTTATCTTATTTTATTTTTTAATATTTTATTTATTTGACAGAGAGAAACACAGCCAGAGAGGGAACACAAGCAGGGGGAGTGAGAGAGGGAGAAGCAGGCTTCCTGCCGAGCAGGGAGCCCGATGTGGGACTCGATCCCGGGTCTCCAGGATCATGACCTGAGCCGAAGGCAGTCGCTTAACCAACTGAGCCAGCCAGGTGCCCCGTACCTACCTCTTTAAAAATTAGTGTACCACTAGGTTTAACACATTTTTCTTTTCCTTTTGGCTTCTCTTTCCCTCTTTCCCTGAGTTTTTAAAAATCATTCATTACTTCTCTATCTTCAAGCCATGTAGTTCCAGCTAAATAAAATGTCATCCCCATTCTCTTCCCCTCATCTTCTCCATTTAACAAACTTCCTTCTTCAAAACTGTGCTGCGTCCTCATTCTGGGCCTTCCACTTTGTGTTGTTGTTGCTACTTTCCACGTTCAGTGCTATCACGGGATTCGTCATACCACAATGCCTGACTCATCTTACTTTCTCAAGCTGCATCCAAAGCTCCCTGATGGTGGGGTCTGTCTCTTGCTAGATCTTGTACCTTGATACTTGCCATCTACCCTAATACGCGGCTGGTGCTTCATGGATCCTTTAAAAAGCCATTTTGATGTGTCCATTTCATTATACTTTAAAGAAATTTCATGCGGAAATGTTTACAAATTTTAAGAAGTAGTAATGCAAACAAAGATGAAGAAAGGCATTGCCTGAATCTGTGACATGGCTCCTCTGATCTTCTTCCACAGATGACATCTCACACAGCTTAGGGTTTGACTTATTGGTGTTCATTATCCTGTACCACAATCTCATCCCCATTAGCCTGCTGGTCACTCTGGAAATTGTGAAATATGTTCAAGCCATGTTTATAAACTGGGTGAGTACTGAAACTGGAAAGTTAAAAACAACAGTCTCTCTTGATCTGTGGCTTTGGTTTTGAAAATCAGCATAATTGAGTTCTTAGCATGGGGCTAGCACGGGGGTGAGTTGTGCGTTTGACAGGAAAGCGAAACACTGGTGTCAGCCCGACCTGGCTGTCCCTGGGTCTCTGTGTGTCATTCTTGAGGACACCATTGTTTTAGATATCTTCTCTAACTGAAAGGAAAGATCTAAGAGCTAGTGGCTTAGTAGCAACTGTGAAGAGATAGCCCATTAAAATTTAAGATACTCGAGAGGAGGGGAGTCCAGTAGACTTATAATAGATTTATATGTCTTGGCAAGGGTGACAGAAACAGCTATTCCAGAATCACTTCAAAATAAGGAAAAGATTTCTTGGCTGAAAACCGTACATTTCCTTAAGTTAATACTTACTGACATCTGACTGAATGAATTTTCCAATTTGAATGTATTTTAACAATTTTCTGTTTTATTTTTTTAAAGATTTTATTTTATTTGACAGAAACAGACAGAGAGAGAGATCACAAATAGGCAGAGAGGCAGGCAGAGAAAGAGGGGAAAGCAGGCACTCCACTGAGCTGAAAGCCTAATGTTGGACCGTGAGATCATGACCTGAGCTGAAGGCTAAGGCCCAACAATCTGAGCCACTAAGGAACCCCCCCTTTTTTTTTCCCTGGAAATAAAATTTTTGCTAGATGTCTCATTAAAATGATCTCTGAATCAATCACAGTCTGAATCAACCAAAATCACTGAAAGCCATCGCAGATAGTAATATCAAGGAATGAACATCAGTGGAAGGGTACTGTTATTTTTAAGAACCACAAAATGAGACAGAGTGCTTTTAAGTGTATTCTCATTTAATTTTCACAGTAACACTGTGAGTTCTGTATTATTTCCCCCATTTTATACATGTAGTAGCTGCAAATCACCCTTAGGATCCCATAGAGTGTCTGAGGCAGAGCCAGGATTTAGAAGCCCCAAGTCTTCTGGTACCAAAGCAATGATACACTGACATTTGTTTCTCTGTAGCATTGCCTGTCCTCAATCAGCTCCACCAACGTATATGAGAAACTAGCCCCAAGACTCTCTAAGTATTCTAGACTTGCCATTTTGAATTCTTTCTCATGTCAGCGATGTCAGAAGACCAGTGGTGGGAGAGCCAACCTGAAGAAATTTTGAGCCTAGTCTGAATGTGCGGCTTAGCTATTTTGTTCATTTCTTGCAGGATGAAGATATGTATTATAAAGGAAATAATGTCTACGCCATGGCCAGAACATCCAATCTTAACGAAGAGCTTGGGCAGGTGAGGGCTATTTCAGGGATTGGGTATGTGAGAGAAACTTTAAAGAAGGTGGCTCTTGGGAGAGTGTGAGCCAATTCAGCCATTGGCCGTAGTGACTACGATACCCATCTGGTGTCTGTTGGTAACCTTAGGCAGATGACCCATAGCAAAGCATCTGACAGCTGCCGCAAAATTTCACACCTGCCTAACCCGCATATCTTCAGGCCTATAGTCCCTACAATACACTTGGAAGGGACAGAAATGGTGTCAGGTTACCAACGGAGAGTGGCACTGTTACAAGTGTAAATTGTTTTTAAAAAACTCCCAGTTATTTGTCAATTATACCACAGAACAGCTGGAAAAACCCAACTAACTCCCACAGTTGGGTGGGATCTGAAAGGAGAAAGAATTCTGATGTTTTTGTAATTACTTTTTGTTCTTTATACGTTTTTCACAAGATTATAATTTTCCATCTTTCAGTTAATTGGAGGCAATATGTAAATTATGGTAAAAGCAGAATTTTGGAGTTAAGCTTCCAGGGAGTGAGCCCTGATTTCACCCATTTACAAGTAACGTCACCAGCAAGTTACCTTGTTTCCTCACCTATAAATCGGGTGTGATCATAGCATCTACTTCAGAAAGCTGTTAGGATTGAATAAGATAATGTATTTGTGATATGCTCAGCACAGTACCTAGTATGAAGAAGGGATATAATTAATGCTAATAATTATACCCAGTAATTTGCATATATGTGTTCTAATTTAGGGTCACATTGTATAGTATCATTTGAGTAGTGACTTCTCAGTAAATATTTATTTTATAAGATTTCTGGTGCCCAGAAATGCCTGATCCGACAACATGAACAGCCTTTTTACCTTGGATAACTAAAGGTGAAGGAGGATGGAATCATTAGCGTTCTATCAACTTTTCTGCTCATGAATATCTGATTTCTTGCTCATCCTCTAAACATGTGTTTTCTGTTGGCAGTTGGGAAAAGATCACTTTTCTACCTCACATGGTCAGTTGACTCTAACCTCTTTAGGGTAGTAATTAAATATAATAAAACTGGGTGTGGAACTCAAGCTTTAAAAATTAATTATATTGTTTATGTAGATAAGACATAAGGGCAGAAATCAATGAAATTGAAAACAGAAGACAACAGAAGGTTTAATATTCAGAATATATTAAAAAACTGTAACTCAACAGCAAAACCACAAATAACCTAATTCAAGAATTGGCAAGGGACATTTGCAACAATGTGGATGGGACTAGAGGGTATTATGCTAAGCAAAATAAGTCAATCAGAGAAAGACAATTATCATATGATCTCTCTGATATGAGGAATTTGAGAGGCAGGGTGGGAGTTTGTAGGGGGAAGGGAGGGAAAAAAATAAAACAGGATGGGACTGGGGAGGGAGACAAACCATAAGAGACTCTTAATGTCAGGAAGCAAACTGACAAGGGTTGCTTGAGGGTAGGGGGAGGTATAGGGTGCCTGGGCGATGGACACTGGGGAGGGTATGTGCTGTGGTGAGTGCTGTGAATTGTGTAAGACTGACGGTTCACAGACATGTACCCCTGAAGCAAATAATATATTGTATGTCAATTAAAAAATTGACAAAGGATTTTAATAGGCATTTTTTCCAAAGAATATATATAAATGGACAATAAGCACCTGAAAATGTGGTCAACATTACTAATCTTTAGGGAAATGCAAATCAAAACCACATTGAGATACCACTTCATGCCCCTAGGATGGCTACTATTACACAGTAATAACAACAGAGAGCAACAAGTCTTCATGAGGATGTGGAAAAGGTGGAACACTTGTGCATTACCGGTGAAAATGCAAAATGATGCAGCCACCGTGGAAAACAGTATGGTGAAAACTCAAAAAATTAAACCGAGGATCACCATATGTTCCAGCAGTTCCACTTTTGGATACTTCATGAAAGAATTGAAAGTAAGGACTTGACCAGGTCTTGTGCACAAATGTTCTTAGCAGCATTATTCACAAGAGCCAAATGGTGGAAACAGCTGAAATGTCCATCAGTAGCTAAATGGTTAAACACAATGTGGTGGATACATACAGTGGAATATTATTCAGCCCTGAAAATGACTGAAATTCAGAAATACGCTACAACATGGATGGGCCTTTGATCTTACACTAAATGAAACATTCCAGACACAGAAGGACAGTGTATGATTCCACTTCCATGAGGTACCTGGAGTAGTGAGACTCCTAGAGACAGAAAGCAGCAGAGTGGTTCCCTGGGGCTGTGGGAGAGGAGAGAATGAAGAGGTACTGGGTTGTTTAGCTGGCAGGAGGAGTCAGTTTCGGATGTTGAAAAAGTCCTGGAGACATGGTGGTGATGGTTGCACGATTATGGGAATGTGCTCAGTAACAATTACAAATGGTTAAAATGGTAAATATTTATCTATGTACGTTTTACCACAGTAATAAAAAATGCTTCAACACTTCCTCTCTTTCTTTTTTGTTGAGGTATAATTGAGACATATCATAGTAGTTTCAGGTGTATATAACATAATGGTTTGATATTTGTAAATATTGTAAAAATGACCATCACGATATGTCTGGTTAACATGTGTCAGCATACATAGTTACAGAGTTCTGATGATGAGAACTTTTCAATTTGCAATATAGTAGTTTTTTTGAATACTCAATATAGTATTATTAGCTATAATCACCATGCTCCACATTATATCCTCAGGATTTATGTTATAACCGGAAGTTTGTACCTTTCGATTCCCTTCACCCATTTTGTTCACCCAGCCCTCCCTGTGTCTGGCGACCACGTTTGTTCTCTATAGCTATGAGTTAAGTTATTTTTCTTTTTCAGATCACACATATGAGATCATGTGGTATTTGTCTTTCTTTGACTTATTTCAAATAGCATAATGTCCTCAGAGTCTTTTCCTATTATACAAAGAGCAAAATTTCCTTCTTTCTTATGGCAGAATTGTGTGTGTGTGTGTGTGTGTGTGTGTGTGTGTGTGTGTGTGTGTAATTATGTATCATTGTATTATTATGTATAGACCACATTTGCTTTATCCATTCATCCCTTGACAGACATACCTTGTTTCATTGTGGTTATCGTAGATAATGCTGTTATGAACTTGGGGATGGTTATATTTTTTCAATTGGTCTTTTCATTTTCTTCAGATAATGAACCAGAAGTGGAATTGCTGGTAGTTCCATTTTTAATTTTTTGAGGAGCTTTCGTGCTATTTTCCATAGTGGTTGCCTCATGTTACATTTCCACCAGTAGTGCACCAAGGGTTCTCTTTTCTCCACATCCTCACCAACACTTATTATTTTTTGCCTTTTGGTAATCACTATTCTAATAGGTGTGAAAGTGATATCTCATTACGGTTCTGATTTACATTTCCCTGATGGTGACTGATGCTGAGCACCTTTTCATATGTCTCTTGGCCATTTGTATGTCTTCTTTGGAAAAATATCTATTGAGAACTTCTCATTTTTTAAATTGGATTACTTTGCTGTTGTGTTGTATGAGTTCTTTATATATTTTGGATATCAGCCCCTTCACCAAACATATGAATTGCAAATATTTTTTCCCATTCATTGTGTTACTTTTTTATTTTGTTGGTGGTTTTCTGCGCTTTGCAGAAGCCTTTTTACTTGATGTAGACACACTTGCTTATTTTTGCTTTTGTTCTCTTAGGTTTTATTGTCAAATCCAAAAAATGCTCACTGAGACTGATGGCAAAGATCTTACTACCTATGTTTTCTTCTAGAACTGTTATGGTTTCAGGTTCTTCAGTTCAAGTCTAGTCCATTTTGAGATTATTTGGTATATGATGTAAGAAAATGGTCCAGTTTCTTTTTTTTTTTTGTCCAGTTTATCGAAGAGACTATCATTCATTTATTGAGCACCATTTTTTGAAGAGACTGTCCTTTCCCTAATGTATAGTTTTGGTTCCTTTGTTGTAAATTAATTGACCTAGGTTCATTGGTTTTTTTCAGGGCTTTCTGTTCCGTTGATCTATGTGTCTGTTCTTATGCCAAGACTGTACATTTGGATTGCTACAGCTTTGTAATGGAGCATGAAATCAGGAAGCACGATGCTTCCAGCTTTCTTTCTCAAGATTCCTTTTTATTTGGGGTCTTTTGTGGTCCCATATATATTTTAGGATTTTTTTTTCCTAAATCTGTGAAAAATGCCATTGGAATCTTGATAGAAGTTATTCTGAATCTCATAGTTTGCTTTGGGCAGTATGTACATGCATGAACATGGAATCTTTCCATTTATTTGTGTCTTTTTCACTTTCTTTCATCAGTGTATTGGTCTTTCCCTTGATTAAATTTATTCCTAGATATTTTGTTCTTTCTGTTGCAATTGTAAATGAAATAGTTAATTTCTCTTTTTCTGATAGTTCATGATTGATGTATAGATAGGCAATATTATACTATATGTTAGCTCACTAGGATTTAAATAAAAATTTGAAAAAATTAAATTGAAAGGGTAAACTTAAATTTAAGGGGTAAACTTAATTTAAAGGGTAACAAATTAAATTTAAAAGGGTAATGTAAACTATGGACTTTAGTAGTAACAAGGCAGTGTAGTTTTATTGACTGCAACTGATATATCACTCTGGGCAGCATGGCGATGGTGAGGGTAGGCTATGCATGTGTTGGAGCAGAAGATAGATGAAAACTCTCTCCCTTCCACTCAGTTTTGCTGTGAACCTAAAACTGCTCTAAAAAAGTCTATTTTTTTTTGAAAAAAAGATGAAAAAAGAAACCAGAATGTAATAGATTCCTCTATGTTGACTTTATATCCTGCAACTTTACTGAATCCATTAATTCTAACAAATTGTTGGTGCAGTCTTTAGGATTTTCGATATGTAAAATGTCATCTGCAAATAGTGACAGTTTTACTTCTTCCTTTTTAATTTGAATGCCTCTAATTTTTTAATTTTTATTTTTGAAAATTTTATTAATTTCTTTGACAGCGAGAAACACAGCCAGAGAGGGAACACAAGCAGGGGGGGTGAGAGAGGGAGACGCAGGCTTCCGGCCCAGCAAGGAGCCCAATGTGGGGCTCGATCCCGGGTCTCCGGGATCATGACTTGAGCCGAAGGCAGGCGCTTAACCAACTGAACCCCCCAGGCGCCCCTGAATGCCTTTTATACTTCTTGCCTGATTGTTCTGGCCAGGATTTCCAATGCTTTGTTGAATAGAGGAGTGAGAGGAGGCGCCCTTCTTGCTCTTGATCTTAGAGGAAAGGCTTTCAGCTTTTCGCCGTTGACCGTCCGTGTCAGCTGCAGGCTTGTCATACTGGCCTTTATTATGTTGAGGTTGGTTTCTTGAACCCCACTTCCTTGAGAGTTTTTACCGTAAATGGATATCGAGTTTTGTAAAATGCTTTTTCTGCCTCTATTAAAATGATCATATGATATTTATCCTTTATTTGGTAAGTCACACTGATTGATTTGTTTGTTCTTATATCCCTGGAATAAATTCTACTTGACTATGTTGTGTGATCCTTTCAGTGCACTGTTCAATTCGATTTGCTAATATTTTGTCTGTTGGTTTTAAAGATTTTATTTATTTATTTGACAGAGAGCATGCACAAGCAGGGAGAGTGACAGGCAGAGGGAGAAGCAGACACCCCGCTGAGAGGGAGCCCGATGCGGGACTTGATCCGAAGACCCTGGGATCATGACCTGAGCTGAAGGCAGCCACTGAACCGACTGAGCCACCCAGGCACCCCCAGATTTGCTAATATTTTGTTTAGTATTTTTGCATCTGTTTTCATCAGGGATATTGGCCTGAAATGTTTTTTTCTTGTGGTGTCTTTGGTTTTGGGGTGTGTGTGTTTATGTATCTATCTATATATCAAACTTATCAAACTGATGTTTTCTAGAGACTTTTGATGACATTTCTTGTGGCAAAAAAATGAACTTGGACTTCTGATTTTCTTAGGTTTGATGGCTTGAAATTTACATTGCATGTTAACATAGAATCTTATCTGCAGTATAGAATAAAGAAAAGAGAATCTTTGAAAGAAGTATAGGGGTGCCTGGGTGGCTCAGTCATTAAGCATCTGCCTTGACTCAGGTAATGATCCCAGCGTTGTGGGATCGAGCTCTGCATCGAGCTCTACATCGGGCTCCCTGCTCAGGGGGGAAGCCTGCTTCTCCCTCTCTCACTCTCTCTGCTTGTGTTCCCTCTCTCGCTGTGTTTCTCTCTGTCAAATAAATATGCAAAATCTTAAAAAAAGAAGTATAACTATTAAAGGTAGAATTTTTATAG
>PITA01019050.1:0-38698 GCA_004023965.1 Spilogale gracilis | reverse complement strand
GTGATTCTTATATTAGACAAATTGGACTTTAATCTAAAGACTGTAGTCAGACACACAGAAGGACACTACATCATTCTCAAAGGATCTATACACCAACAAGATCTAACAATTGTAAATATTTATGTCCCCAACTTGGGAGCAGCCAACTACATAAGCCAACTGTTAAACAAGATAAAGAATCATATTGATACAACTACATTAATTGTAGGAGATCTTAACAAAAACTCTCAGCAATGGACAGATCATCTAAACAGAAAATCAACAAAGACACAAGAGCCTTGAATGACACATTGGATCAGATGGATCTCATAGATATATTCAGAACATTCCACCCTAAAATAGAAGAATACTCATTCTTGAGTGCACATGGAACTTTCTCCAGAATAGACCACACACTAGGTCACAAATCAGGGCTCAACTGATACCAGAATATTGAGATTATTCCCTGCATATTCTCTGACCACAATTCCGTGAAACTGGAACTCAACCACCATAAAAAGTTCAGAAGAAAATCAAATACTTGGAAGCTAAAGATGATCCTGCTCAAGAATCTGTGGATCAACCAGGAAATCAAAGAAGAACTGAAACACTTCATGGAAACCAATGAGAATGAAGATACATCGATCCAAAACCTATGGGATACAGCAAAGGCAGTCCTAAGGGGTAAATACATAGCCAGCCAAGCCTCACTCAAAAAAATTGAAAAATCCGGAATATACCAACTCACATTACAACTTAAGAACTGGAAAATCAACAAAAAATTAAACTAACCCCCCACACAAGAGGGGAAATAGTTAGGATTAGGGCAGACAAAAATGAATCAGAAGCTAGAGATATAATAGAACACATGAACGAAACTAGAAGCTGGTTCTTTGAAAGAATCAATAAGATCGATAAACCATTGGCCAAACTAAATCAAAAGAAAAGGGAGAAGACCCAAATTAATAAAATCATGAATGAAAGGGGAGAGATCACAACTAACACCAAGGAAATAGAAACAATCATCAGAAATGACTATCAACAATTATATGTTTAACAACCTAGAAGATAAGGATACATTCCTGGAAACCTATAAACTTCCAAGACTGAAACAGGAAGACATTGATAATTTGAATAGACCTATATCTAGTAACGAGATTGAAGTAGTGATCAAAAACATCCCCAAAAACAAGAGTCCAGGACCAGACAGATTCCCTGGGAAATTCTACCAAACATTCAAAGAAGAAATAACACCTATTCTCCTGAAGCTCTTTCAAAAAATAGAAATGAAAGGAAAACTTCCAGACTCTTTCTATGAAGCCCCTTTCTATACTCTTTCTATAATCCCCAAATCAGACAAAGAATCCATCAAAAAGGAGAACTTCAGATCAATATCTCTGATGAATATGGATGCCAAGATTCTCAACAAGATCCCTGCTAACAGGATCCAACAATACATTAAAAAGATTATCCACCATGACCAGGTGGGGTTTATCCCAGGGATGCAAAGGGTGGTTCAACATTCGTGCAAATCAATCAACGTGATATAAAAAATCAATAAGAGAAGAGAGAAGAACCACATGGTACTCTCAATTGATATAGAAAAAGCATTTGACAAAATACAACATCTGTTTCTGATCAAAACTCTTCGAAGTATAGGGATAGAAGGAACATTTCTCAACCTCATAAAATCTATCTACGAACAATGCACAGTGAATATCATTCTCAATGGGGAAAAATTGACAGCCTTCCCTCTGAGATCAGGAAAAGACAAGGATGCCCACTCTCACCACTACTGTTCAATACAGTGTTAGAAGTCCTAGCAACAGCAATCAGGCAACAGAAAGAAATAAAAGATGTTCAGCTTGGCAAAGAAGAAGTCAAACTCTCTCTCTTTGCAGATGACATGATACTCTATGTGGAAAACCCAGAAGACTCTACCCCCAAACTACTAGAACTCATACAACAATTTGGTAATGTGGCAGGATACAAAATCAATGCACAGAAATCAGTTGCATTCTTATACACTAACAATGAAAATTTAGAAAGGGAAAGCAGAGAATCAATTCCATATACTATAGCACCAATAACCATAATATACTTAGGAATAAACCTAACCAAAGAAGTCAAGGATCTGTACTCGTGGAACTACAGAACACTTATGAAAGAAATTGAAGAAGACACAAAAAGATAGAAGAGCATTCCATGCTCATGGATTGGAAGAATAAACATTGTCAAAATGTCTATACTGCCCAGAGCAATCTATACTTTCAATGCCATTCTGATCAAAATTCCACCAACATTCTTCAAAATGCTAGATCAAACAATCCTAAAATTTATATGGCACCAAGAAAAGACCCCAAATTGCTAAGGTATTGCTGAAGAAGAAAAACAAAGCTGGGGGCATCTCATTACCTGACTTCAGGCTTTATTACAAAGCCGTGATTACCAAGACAGCATGGTACTGGCACAAAAACAGACAAATAGACCAATGGAACAGAGTGGAGAATCCGGATATGGACCCACAAATCTATGGTCAAATCATATTCGACAAAGCAGGAAAAAATATCCAGTGGAGAAATGACAGTCTCTTCAATAAATGGTGCTTGGAAAATTGGACAGCTACATATAGAAGAATGAAACTAGACCATTCTCTTACACCACACACAAAGGCAAACTCGAAATGGATGAAACACCTCAACGTGAGGCAGGAATCCATCAAAATCCTGGAAGAGAACATAGGCAGTGACTTCTTTGACATTGGCCACAGCAACTTCTTTCAAGACACATCTCCAAAGGCATAAGAGACAGAAGTGAAAAAGGAACTTTTGGGATTTCATCAAAATAAAAATCTTCTGCACAGGAAAGGAAACAGTCAACAAAACAAAGAGACAACCCACAGAATGGGAGAGGATATTTGCAAATGACACTACAGACAAAGGGCTGATATCCAAGATCTATAAAGAACTACTCAAACTCAACAACCAAAAAGAAGATGAACACATCAAAAAATGGGCAAGAGACATGAAGAGGCACTTCTCCATAGAAGATCTCCAAATGGCTAACAGACACATGAGAAAATGTTCATCATCACTAACTATCAGGGAAATTCAAATCAAAACCACATTGAGATACCACCTTACACCAGTCAGAATGGCCAAAATTAACAAGACAGGAAACAACAAGTGCTGGAGAGGCTGCGGAGAATGGGGAACTCTCTTAAACTGTTGGTGGGAATGCAAGTTCGTGCAGCCGCTTTGGAAAACAGTGTGGAGATTCCTTAAAAAATTCAAAATAGAACTACCCTATGACCTTGCACTACTGGGCATTTACCCCAAAGATACAGATGTAGTGAAAAGAAGGGCCATATGTACCTCAATGTTCATAGCAGCAATGGCCACAATCACCAAACTGTGGAAAGAGTCAAGGTGCCCTTCAACAGATGAATGGATAAGAAGATGTGGTACATATATACAATGGAATACTATGCCTCCATCAGAAAGGATGAATATCCAACTTTTGTAGCAACATGGACTGGATTGGAAGAGATTATGCTGAGTGAAATAAGGCAAGTTGATAAAGTCAAGTATCACATGGTTTTACTTACTTATGGTACATACGGGGTAATATAGAAGATAGTAGGAGAAGGAAAGTAAATGGGAAGTAGGGTAATTCAGGGAGAGAAACAAAACATGAGAGACTTTGGACACAGAAACAAACGGAGGGACTTGGAGGGAGGGGGTGGTGGGACTGGAGAACCTGGTGGTGGGTACTGAGGGCACCTATTGCATGGAGCACTGGGTGTGGGGCATGGGCAATGAATCTTGGAACACTGAAAAAATAAAATAAATTTAAAGTAAAAAAAATGAAATTACATTAAAAATTGTGATAGAGTATTTTATCCTTAGAAATAAATTAACTATGTGCTTTAACAACCATGTGCTTTGATTGCAGTATGACAACTATTGTAATTAATATTGAAAACTTAAGGCTTTATTTGACAAAATCACTAAAAAAAAATTACTAAATTCTATGTAAAACTTCAGAAAATTCTAATCCATCAAGGTAAAGTCCATGATCTAACAGTTAACCTCACATTTCACTATTATAAATTATAATACTGATCAGAAACTAGGAAAACAAATCAGCTGAAAAACCTGGAGAAGTTTATGATAATAGAGGAAGAATAAAGTGGGAATAATGACTATGCTTCAGTAAAAGTTCAATAGGAAATAAAATAATTACATAAAAAATTTATTGAATTAGTTTAAATACAAAGACAATTCTAGTGCCATTTCAAAACCAAAAATTGAATACTTTTAAGTTTACTTTTCATTATTCAATGCTTTTCACATTACTGATTTAAAAATTTATTGTGGATTGTTGTTGTCACGCATCAACAGATGTCCAGCTTGCTGACTACAGATGGGACAAGAACGTTCATTTTACTGCTATAAAGAACTGCACTTCTTTTTAAAATCATAACAGAATAAATTCCCATTGTTATTTTTCTCTTCATTTTAACAAATTCAAAAGTAGTTGTCTTTAAGGGCATAAATTACTGAAAATAATTTAGAACTTAAATTCAATAGACAAAATGGTCATTTAAAAACAACTGTTACTGGGGTGCCTGGGTGGCTCAGTCAGTTAATTTTCTGCCTTCCACTCAGGTCAGGATCTTCATGTCCTGGGACTAAATCCTAGGTGGGGCTCCTTGCTCAGTGGGGAGTTTGCTTCTCCCTCTCCCAATGCTGGTTGCCCCAGCTCATGCACACACATGCTCTCTCATATAAATAAATAAAATCTTTTAATTTTTTAAAATAAAAACAGCTATTATTTAAGAATAGTAATTGGCATAGATGAAATGACCACCCAATATTTCAATGTTTAATATACATGATTGTTCTGATTACTACAGCTGTAATGGTATTAAAGACTTAGATAACTAAAGAAACAAGGTTTTCCCTTATGATGGAACTAAGTAAGCTTGATCATATGTGCTCCCTTACATAAATTATAGAATGTAAAAGAAGTACATAGAGATATGTTGTAGCGGAAAATCCACAAAATATAACAATAGACTGAGATAACAGAAGAGAAAGTCATGCACATAAAGAGTATTGTGCCTCACAAATCTGTTTTTTTCTGAAATTGCCAATTTATTATATAAAATATATAAAATGATTAAATAACTATATAGATAACACACATCTATGAATAATTTTCATGTTACATATGCACTTCATTTCCTGCATAGATGCAATCATACAGTATAGAATAAAGAAAGCAAGCTATAGCGTTCTCTAGTCATCAAATGATGCTAGCTCTGACACCCAGAAATATTAAGATATCAAGCATTTAAAGTGCTTAATATTTGTCTCCCAGTTCTCCTATGAGTTAAGTCAATATATTATCTCTAGAAAGATTTAGTAATTGACCTACTTGACCTAATTCAAAAAAGGAGGCCAATGCGAAAAAATGAGCTAAATTTAAAAATCTCCTTGTCACTGTGGCTGTGGCTACAAGATAAGAAATTGTCTATAGAATAATAAATGATTCAATTTACAGTTAAAAATAAGTAAAACTGATTTTGGAATCACCAATGGATACAGCCAGCATCTGGATTCCAGGATGGGGTCTGTTAGCAGATATTTTAATCTTTATTTAAAGAATGCACTTCAATAAGTGTTTACTGAGTATCACATATAGCTAAGCTATACTTTGAGTAACAATTTTACATTTTGAAAAGAGGCATTTTGTAAAACATGGCTCAATATTTAAATTTGTCCCTGGCAGTGGAGAATTAAAACATCAATTTACTGCAATAACAAAAAATACACTTTTGAACTTCTAAGGTTTGATAAATACTTCAGTAAAGGCCTGATATGTCATTAAACATAAGATTTACTCCCTAGGTCTCCCAAAGTCTATAGAAAATATCACTATTATCTACTTCATTATTTCAATAGAATATTTTAATATTATTTATCTGATTTTTAGAGTTTCAAATTTCATTGTCAAAATCCTTTACAAGACTTGATTTTTTTTTTTTTTAGATTTTATTTATTTATTTGACAGAGAGAGATCACAAATAGAAAGGTGGGACTGAGAAAGAGGGGGAAGCAGGCTCCCTGCTGAGCAGAGAGCCTGATAAGGGGTTGGATCCCAGGACCCTGAGATCATGACCTGAGCCAAAGGCAGAGGCTTTAACCCACTGAGCCACCCAGGCACTCTAGACTTGAATTGTTTTATGTATTCAGTTGTAAAATTATGTATGCTCCAGTCCTAAAACTTATTTTTTTTTAAAAGTTAATGTCTGTTGCATCTCTGTATCCTGAATACCTAGTAGAATTCTACAAGATCAAAAGATTTGTTGAATAAATATTTGTTGGACAAATTGATGAATACATAAACCCAAACCATGTCAAGAAATTAAGGCCAGGGGCATAATTTCAAGGTTATATGCAAGGTCATATAATTTAAAATCAAAGGTTTATTTAGAAAATCCACTTATGCATATGTGATACAGTAGATTTAGATAAGATACACAATTTTTACATGTCATAAAGTCAATAGGATCTTCTGTGGGATTTTGTAATTTCTTTCTGTCCTATCAAGGAGCAATAGATGAGATTATATAGATGTTTAATGAAAGCACGAACTAAATAAATTATTCAGTTTCTTATTTATGTAAATAAAAAGAGAATTTATTTCATTGACCCTTGGAAAAAGTAGATCTAAAATCTTCAACAAAAGCTTACACATTGAGCTCACTGAGTTTCTTTAATATGAGTGTAAAATAAGCCTAAAGTGGCCCATCCAACTGTGTGTAGGCTGTAATTTTCAGTGGCAGAGTAGCTAGTTGTTATTATGGTACTTTAGACAAAATTTCCAGACGTGTAGGAAAGTGGTTCGTAGGCACTGTTCCATATACCATTATGATAAAGGAGAAAAAAATATTCCTTTACTCCTATTTCTCTATACCACGGCATTCAGATAGGTTTTAAAAGAAGTTCTTTATTTGAATAAAATGTTTCCTAAACTGTGTTCCACTGAAAGTTCTTCACAAAGATATTCCTGAAAATAGTGCGTAAAATGTTTCCTGATTAAGTGTGGGATAACCTGCATGGACATTAATACGTTAAAGGCTTAGTATAATGCATCAGTAGAGAACACTGTTTAATTCCATTTAATTTAATATTTCCCAAACTTACTTGTATACAGAACTCTTTTGGCTTAATACATTTATTTCCTGTTTCAATCTTCAGTAAAATATCACTTTGAGAAATATTGCACATCAACTCGAGAGTTCTTCCTTAATTTACTTGCCTAAAGGTCTGTCTTGTTTAGTAAATACTTAATCACTTAATGGAATGTATAGTTTGACCAAAAGACAGAAAGAGAAACAAAGAGAGAGAAAGAGAGAGAGAGATGGATGTACAATGATTCTCATTGCCTTTTCTGGGTCTGACCACATTATAATTTATTACTCCTTTGGAAAAATAGAAATTGGCACCTTAGTTCAGGTTCTTTTTTTTTTTTTTTTTTAAGATTTTATTTATTTATTTGACAGAGAGAAACACAGCGAGAGAGGGGACACAACTAAGGGGAGTGAGAGAGGCTTCCCGAGCAGGGAGCCCAATATGGGGCTCGATCCCGGGTCCCCGGGATCATGACCTGAGCAGAAGGCAGTCGCCCAACCAACTGAGCCACCCAGGTGCCCCTAGTTCAGGTTCTATAACAAATACCATAGACTAGGTGGCGTCAACAACAAATATTTATTTCTCACAGTTCTTGAAACTGGGAAGTCCAAGATCAAGGCCCTAGCAGATTTAGTGTCTGAGGAGAGCCTGCTTCTCTGGCTTAAAGATGGACACCTTCCTGTTATTTTCTCATATGGCAGAGAAAGAGGACATACAGAGAGACATACTTCTTTCCCCTACCTCTTCTCATGACACTATTCCCACTCTGAGTGCTCCACTCTCTGGACCTAATTACCTCCTGAATGCATCACCTCCTAATATCATCTCATTAGGATTTTAACATATGAATGGGAGGGAGAAGGCCCAAACATTCAGTACAGAAAAATAAATACCTAAATTATCAACTTCCACAAATTCACACCTTAGTTCTCAGACTTGACCACCCCACCTAGAACCATAGAATTGATTTCTTCATTAGATTTATACAAATTCAAAATTTGAACTAATATTAGTGATAATATCTTTGTATGCATTATTATCTCTTATCCTGTAAAATCGACTTCAAATCAAAGTCAGAAGCATAAAAGCATAAAACATGGATATTAAAAGAATCTTAAAAATCACCAACAATCATTTTTTATTGTATGAGTAAACTGAGATAATTAAAGTTTGGAACTCACAAATTGTTGTCATTATTGTTGTTTGTACTGTTCTTGCCACTGTTTTTGAGGTGATGGTTTTCACAGTTTCAGGCAGTGTGAATTCATTTTTAAAAAACACTCTTTGAAGTGTACTGGAAATTTGACCACTGTATAATACTACAAAGAACCCCAACTATAAAATCCAATGGTTCATTCATTATTTTACACAACTTATCCTAAAGTTTCCATGTGAGGAAGTGGAGTGCATAAAAGCATATTTAATTCAATATTTTACTGACTGAGTATATGATATTGAATCTTCATACTCATTTCTACTTTCAAAGAACAATGCAATAGATATGCAGATGTCAGGAATGAACTTCAATGCACTAAAGAATAATGTTACCATGAAAACCACTGATAACTGGCTAGCTAGAAAGCACTAATACATGATTACATGAAAGCTTCTATATTAATGACATACTAACAGCACTTTTTGGAACCACATTAATTTTCCTAATATTAGTGCTGAAATTAGTATGCTATTTTTTATCATAACAACCTCAATCTGTTTATTTTAAGAATGTAAAAAAATTTCAGAATTATAAAATGATATAAATACCAAACACCATCATTGGATTAATTACCTTCAAAAATCTCATTATTAAATCTGGCATTGAGATAAAGCAAACAGTAAACCAAGAGAATCTTGCTTAATGGAATAACTTCATCTCTCAGGATTATACTTATCGTTATGCCTTTAATTGTGCAGACTGGAAGGATTTGTGACACAAACTGAGTAATCTTGCATTACTTGAATAATTTATAATCTCAGCAGAGCCTGTGATTCACTGCATTCTAACACATTTGCATGTTAAAATCTACTAAAAGTCCAGACATGCCCAAATATGCAAATTTCTGTTTAAAGTGAAACTTCTCCAACATCCTTGGCACCTATCCTGTCTTGGTGTATACAACGTAGAGTATAATAAATGAAGGATTAAGTTAGACATCCATGAAGCAAAGGAACACTATTTCCATTAACTGTGTTCCAGATCAAATACTAAGAAATAGAGCTGAATTAGAGTGTATGTTCTGAGTAAGTTCACACCCATAACTTATTATGAGTCATAATAATATTCTGGAAGTGTTAAAATCATGCAAGGAATCCCACATAAAGAAACAATATTAATCAATAGTAAATACTGGCTTTTCCCTTTTGTTTTTATATTTTTGTATCTGCAACTTGCTCATAAGCAATAGACTTGGCTTTAGGTGCAGCACAGGGACTTTCAGAACCAGGTCAGCAATCACAGGGGTGATTTTCTTGGGCTCTAAGGAAACAATGAGCTAATAGGATGCTATTAGTTTGATGCCTGCTCATAATAACTACATGTAGACAAAAATATGCAGCCGAAGTAGCCTTGAAGCTACAGAGATATTTGTGTTAAAGAAAAGAATGATGTATACCTCATAGAGAATACAGTCAATAATACTGTAATACGCTTATAGTGGTGAGCATACCTCACAATGTATATAATTGTTGAATCACCATGTTGTACAGATGAAACTAATCTAATACTATGTGTCAACTATATTCAATTAAAACTTAAACTATAAAGAATAATAAGAACCAAAAGATATGGAATCGGTAACTACAATGAAGCCCAAAATATAAGAATAGTGGGACAAATACTAAGATTTTAAATAAAAATATCAAATAGAATTTAAATAAATCAAATAGATCATCCAGTAAAATTACTGAATGTTGGATAAAATTCATATGTATTATAGAAATTGTACTCCTGGCACGAGAGTAAAAATACATAGATCTTTTTTCAGAGTTTTAAACTTTCAGAGTGTTAAATTTTCATAGATTTGTTTGAGACCACTATCTTAATCTGTTCAAACTGCTATTACAAAATAGCCACTAATAGGTCATAAACAGTAGAAATTCATTCCTCACAGTTCTGGAGGCTGGAAGTCTGGAATCATGGTGGCAGAAAGATCCAGTGAGGAACCTCTTCCAGGTCTCAGACTTCTTACTGTGTCCTTACATAACAGAAGGGGGCTAGCTAACTCTCTGGCATATCTTTCATTAAGGCACAAATCCCATTTATGAGGGCTCTACTCTTATGACCTAAGCACATCCTAAAGGCCTCACCGCCTCATACCAACACATGGGGCCCTGTGATGTCAACATACAAATTTTGATGAGGACACAAACATTCAGATAATAGCACCCACCAGTCTATAAAATGATAATTCTGCTTTTGATAAATGGTTTTCTCCTTTCAATGTGAATTTTTACTTCGTGCTATAATTAGTGCACATTCCTGTTTTGTTTTGGGGAAAGTGAATTGTTCATCAAGGAAAAAAATTGTTTTAGAAAACTTTGTATGTGTACTACCATGTAAATGGCCAGGGGACTTCTGGTAAAACCTCTTAAGTCTTCATTAATAAAGAATCTTGATGCTTTATTTAACAAGCAAATACATTTTTCCATCTTTACGTTCTAAGTAAACATACTTAGTAAGATAATCAAGACATAATGACATTATAAGTGTATCAGTTACTAAGTATCTCCTGAGGAAAATAAAAATAAGAACTAAAACCAAGAACAGAAACCCCACAGGCAGCATGCTAAACATTACAGTGTTACCTCATTCTAATCCTTATAACAACATTGTTCAATAGGTAGTTTTATACATAATCTATACATGAGGAAATAGAGATACAGAAATTAACCAACTTCCTATACATTAGCCATACAGGGTGGAGTCAGATTTGTAATCTAGATTAACTGTTTCCAGAGTCTCCATGTCAATCACACTGCTTCTTAGGAGGTCAATATTTAAATAAATTAGTAATTTTGATTGAGCCCAATAGAGAGGGGACCCCAGAGTTGTGTGTATGCTTGCACAGGTTGTATATTTCACAATTCTAGGTGATGTCATTCAAACTTGTTTGCATAGGAGAGAAACTGAATCCTGTTTATCAATGTAATCTCAGTGCTTGGCTTATATTAGTCTTTTGATAAAAATAAATTGCATAATTAAATAATCCTGGCTCAGGTTTGCATGACAGAAAATGAATTAGAACACTTTGATATCGCTTTCCATTATTCTATTTTTAGCTAAAAATGTGCAGTCTTTTGGTTCCAAACCACCACCACTTCCTAGAGATTCAGATGCTTAGTTATTCATCAAGCAGTAACAGATAAGGTTAATGTAAATTTACATCCAAGGCAATAACATGCTAGGGGTAACTACAAAAAGGTCAGGGCATCTGGGTGGCGCAGTTGGTTAAGCGACTGCCTTCAGCTCAGGTCATGATCCTGGAGACCGGGATCAAGTCCCACATTGGGCTCCCTGCTAGGCGGGAAGCCTGCTTCTCCCTCTCTCACTCCCCCTGCTTGTGTTCCCTCTCTAGCTGTGTTTCTCTCTGTCAAATAAATGAATAAAATCTTAAAAAAAAAAAAAAGACAAAAATGTCTTTACACTAGAGAAATTTAGAGTAGTCACACAAAAAGTAGGTAAATCTAAAATATATCTAAATTTTAGTGTGCTCCATATACAATAAGTGTTATACTGATTCAGCCTAGGAAGTGGTCACCCTGCTGGGGGATAATGAAAGGTTTCATGTATTATAACTTCAGCCTGGCCTTGAAGAATATGATTATCAGTAAGATGGGTTATATGGAGGGTGGAAGGGGAATGAGTTCAGCAATTTGTACAAAAAACTAGAGGTAGAAATTTATATGAATCCTTTGAGGAGTTAAAAAAAGAAATTAGTTCATTTGGAGGAAAGTGTGGTGGGGTGTAAGATCACAAAGATCACAACAGCTAGGCTCCAGAGGCAGAGATTCCCGGCTGAAGGGTCCAGACCATCACTTCCTGCATTAGTGCAAGCAATGAATAGCAAACAAGAAAGAGAGAAAGAGAGAGAGAGAGAGAGAGAGAGAGAGAGAGAGAGAGAGAGAGTGAGAGGAGAGAAAGAATAAGGTAATGAATAGCAAAAGCCTGAAAAACTTCAAACACAAGAGGAGTCTTGAGCATTCTCTCTCCCCCTGATGCCTTTAATGGAAATAATCAACAGGGATGCTGGATGATTACAGTATATTTTTTCTCTGTGGGAGAGGGAGATTATGTACTCAGAACCATAAAGCATTTTGCTTGCAAAATTAATTCAAATTGACTTGCATGGGAGCACTGTCACATGAATTGAAAACAGCTGAAGAATAGTGAGAGGGGAAAAAAAAAGATTATGATAAACAGCAATCAAACTACTCAGAAAAATACCTAGTGTTTGGACCCTGGGGACCTCTGCAAGGCCCAGTTTTATTTAACATCTTCATTAATGAGTGAAACAAAAAAAATATCATATTCACATATGGAAACTGGTACAAATAGCAAGAGAACAGAACATTTTTTTAAGAAGGAAAAGGAATTTAGGCCCAGATTTTACGTGGACCACATCATTTGGCAAAGAAAATGTGGACAGTAACCTAGAAATCCTTACATGCATAATGAGGAAAAGGGAACTATGAGGACCCAATATGAAACAGGTGGAAATGATATTTGGAAATGACTTTGAGCCAAGTCTGTGCACAGGTGTCTCACATCACAGAGGAGGTGATAGGAACTAGTATATGACTCTTTAGAAATGATCTGAAACTATTCACATTTATGCTCCCTGCTAGTTATACAGACCAATTGACAAATCCATCAAAGGAATGAATGGGAAGAATTAAGTGTTTCAGTAGAAAACTAGACAAGGTGTTGAGAATGGATAACATAGCTGCACGCATTGCAATCTGGAGGGAAAAAGAGATAGACATTGAGATAGAGGGAAGAAGAATTGCAGAGCACAATTTGAAAACAAGGAGGAAAACAGTCTAGGAGCCATACTGTCCTGCTGAAGTAGGGCTTAAATTATGGTCTAAAGAATGAAGCCTTAACTAGGTGATAACAGGTAGTTTAAGGAGGAAGGATTAACGAAAGGATTTTATTGATAAGGTCATTCTCCAATTTATATTTGTGAGTATGCCTTATAATGTGGGAAAGTGTTTTGAGAGCCTCTAAAGAAGAAAATATTTACAATATTTTATAGTGACTTTGAACAAATAAAGCGATACCTAATGAATAAATAAGCATGTCTCAACCCCACTTTGCAGGAATATACTGTGACTATTGCTAGTTCATTCAATATAATTGCATATATCAAAGACTAAATACAACATTTGTCTTGTATGCCAAGGCAGAGCTGGACATTTTAAAGAACTTTCTTCATAATTGCTAAGTTTCCATGTGGGAAATCTAAATGCAAAATTGTGCTTCCTCTACACTTCAGTGTATGCTTAATGACTATCTTGAATTCCTTAAATTATTTATCTTAATTACCTTACGGGTTGGGTGTTCTTTTTGTTTTTCTAAAAAATAATGAATACAAAGCTACTTTGGAACAGGACTGTTCTTCATTATACTGGCATTTGCATTATATAGTACAATATCCATTCCCTTTAGAATTATTTTCTATCATTGTCCAAATAAAGTGCTTTTCTATATCCACTAATGTGTTCTTTTTTTACCCACTTCAGCATTACGTTAATCTTTATTAGCCTCTCCATGCTCAGTGTGGGCCTCAATGTTTGGCATTATCTTTCCACTCCTTCAGTGGAAAGCAAAGCCAAAATAAGATTCTGGCAAAACTTACATTGATTATAACCAAGATGCAAGAGATTACCAGTGTTCAAATATTTCTCCTCATTCTTTGCCTTTATTTTGGGGAAAGTGAATCACACACAAACATCCCCACCCCACCCCCACACACACTTTTGGTAAATCTGTGTATCAGAGTAAAAAATCCAATTTAAGTTCTTCCAGATTCTAGTGCATCTACATAATATACTAACAGTGTATTCAGAGTCCATTTTAAATAATCTAAACCTAAGTTATTTTCAACTTCAAAAGTAAGTACACAGGTTCTTTTGCTCAAAGAAATCAGAACAAAGAGACTAAAACAAGAAAAGCCATATAAACTCCTATTTTGAAGTGTCTGGAATGGAAGAGTATTGCTTGTTCTTTCTCCCCCAGGCAGAGATCCGGTTACAAACATGATTTAAGTCAATATTCTGAAATCTTTCTTAATTGAATAAATTATTACAAGTGATGCTAATAGCCCCTATGATCAGCATAAGAAAAGACTTCACAATAAAGCTTACTTTTTTTGACTGAAAGAAAAAAACAGCAAAAATAAAAGAGGAGTTTTCAGGGCAATTCAGAAGTGATGCCCAGGGGAATGTGGTGGCTTGCCCATTGTGTGCTCCAGGAAGTACAGAGAACTCAGTGGGGAAATGGCAGGCTCCACCAGAGCAAAGGAGGCAGGTGGATCTTGTGATCTTTTGTAAGAACAACACATGGAAAAAAAAAATAAAAAAGAGCAATTGTGGAATTTTTGAGACATAAAGCACTATCTACTCTAAACAAGCATCATGACCATTAATTTGATTCTCCCAAGATTCAGTCTTGAAAACACTGGCTAAAATTTCTAAGAAAACAATGTTATTTACATCTATGCTTAGAGTATATAGATTAATCAATATTAAATTCTTGAAAAGATAACTAAAATAAATTTAATGTAATTCAACAGAAGCAAAATACATCTTCAGTTTGTGTACAGACAGGCTGATAAAGCTATGGATACAAGATTGAAGATTTAAGGGAAGAAAATAAAGGGGGAAAGAGGAAAGCCTTAAGTGAGGAAATAGCTTTATTATTATTATTTTTATTTTTTAGATTTGTTCATTTATATTAGAGAGAGATGGAGGTGGGGGAAGGGAGAGAGACAATCTCAAACTGACTCCTCACTGAGCCTGCAGCCTGACACGGACTTGATTCCAGAACCCTGAGATCATGCGATCATGAGATCATGATGTAAGCTGAAACCAAGGGTCAGATGTTTAAATAATACTCGGGCACCTCTAGAAAATAGTTATTTGAGAAGAGTTTATTGGTTCTACTATTATTCAGCCAAATGATTCACTCAGAAAATTGGGATAAATGTATTGCTATGAAGTTTGTTCATCTTATTCTAAATACTTTCATAATTTTAACTGAAATGGGATTTATACAACATAAGTTTTACCTTTAAGTAAAAATATGTTCTTGAAGGTTTTGCTTATCTTTTTCTAAAGTCTAGATGTAGAATTTGCTACTATACATTCCATTTAATGGGAAAGTGAAGATAATGAAGTCTATTCATGTAAAAATTAAAATAGTTATAAAATTTGCAAGTATTTTATTTTATTTTATTTTTAAAATTTAATCTATTTATTTACCAGAGAGAGAGAGAGAGGGCACAAGTAGGAGGAGTGGCAGGCAGAGAGAAAGGGAGAAGCAGGCTCCCTGCTGAGCAAGGAGCTAGATGCTGGACTCCACCCCAGGACCCTGGGAACAGGATCTGAGCCACAGGAAGATGCTTAACCCACTGAGCTGCCCAGGTATCCCAATTTACAAATATTTTTTTTAAATCTTATGAAAACATAAAAGAAAAACCATAGGAATAACAACAGAGTTCATCACAAAATCAACAAACTCAAGGCCTCTTTATTTTCCCTCAGTCCCATTCTGAAAAATCATTATTGCTGTTAAATTATGTCCTCCTAATAGGCTGAAACCAAAAAAGTTTGAGAACCTCAATATAGAATATTAATGGTAGGTGATCAGGAGGAAAAAAAATACTCAATAAGCAGTAAAATTAAGAATTGAAGGTGACTATGCATATTTTATATCAATTAGCCAAAAGTCAATCTGTGTTTTGCTTGGGTTTTTTTTGTTTGTTTTGTTGTTGTTGTTGTTGTTGTTGTTGTTGTTCTTGATTTCCAATTAAAAGCCAGTTTTGGGAAAAAAAAATAGTTTACAACCCTTCTTCTTAATTTTATTCAATGTGAGATTAGAGTATTGAGTCTTGTGTCTGTTGTTGAAATGTGAAAATTTTTGAAGGCTATTGACTTCATTCAATAGTCAAATGCCAAAGAGATAGGTGATTAGTTCTTGCTTTTAACTATCAAAATGTTGCTTTCTGGATATATCTGGAAACAGCAATAGAGAAGCAGGTTTTAAATAAGCAACATCCTCTCTATTTCTTTGATAGTTTAGGGATCAAATGGCATTGAAATATATTACCTTATTTTATCCTAAAAACAATACTGCGAGGCAAATGACATAGTAGTCACACAACCCCACCCAGCCCTTAGGAAAGCCAAAATTCACAGAGGTCCCCAAAACAATAAGGAATTACAGATATAACTGGAAGTCAAGTTAATTCATCCTTTTAATGATCTATTATATAATTATATATATATGTGTGTGTGTGTGTGTATGTATTATATATGCACAATATAACAAACACAACATACCTTTGAGCACCTACATGCAGTATATACATTTTTTTCAAATACTTATGATCTGGCAATGAATAGAATGCAACCCACTTGGGCTCATTTAAAACTTTTTTTAAGGTGAATTTCCTTCTCAGCATCAATTCCTCTTTTATATAAACTAGAAATCTGGGTACCATCCAAAACCTAGTCATGTCTCTGGAGACCTAACTGCTTGGAAGATTTTGCCTCTGGTTTAAAATAATCAGTGTCCTGGAAGACCTAGGCTTGAAATAGAACCATTCTCTTACCAGCAGCCTAACCTTGGGCAATTCATTTACCCCTACTGAGCCTCCTTTTCCTCATCTATAAAAAGAATACTAAATACCTTTTTTTTTTTTTACATTGTCATTGTTAGTATTAAATGAATTTATGTACTTGGAAAAGTATTCTTCATGGGAAGACAATTCGAAACAGTGATATGATACCACATGTGCCAAATATAATACGTGTGCTCTTCCCCATGTGACATAAATTACCAGAGTGACCTGGAGTAAATACTGTCACCTCTCTGCCCTTTTGCACATCTATAGAAAGAAAAGATAGGACGAGAATGCATTTCATCTACCACATTGTTTAACACACTTTGATTACTCATTCTAAAAATAATGCTGCCTCAAGCTCCAGGATGTCAGGGACTTTTGTTTTCTTCACTGCAATACTCACTGTGCCTAGAAAACTCACCGACACATACTAAGTGTCCAATACTGTTGAATGAATGAATGCATAAAATTTGCATAAAAAGCAAATCTTGGTGTAATGTGGTACTTCTAGATATGTCCAGATCAAAAAAAAGGGAAGGGGAGTTTAAGTGACTACCATAAAGTATGTATGTGTGATGTGCAGGTGCATACACATACAGCTCTCATACACTGTGGCCAAAGGGCACATGCTGAAGCCCAGATTCAAATGATGTTACCTGATTGAGGTGCAGTACTCAAACAGAATCTAAGAAGAAACTATCTCGGCATGTAAGAATCAGAGATTTTTTTTTTTTTTTTTAAAGATCCTCCTGAAGAGGGAGATGAAACATGAGAGACTTTGGACTCAGAAACAAAATGAGGATCTTGGAGGGGAGGGGGTGGAGGGGTGGGTAAGCCAGGTGGTAGGTAATGAGGGCACGTATTGCATGGAGCATAGGGTGTGGAGCATAAACAATGAATCTTGGAACACTGAAAAAAATAAAATAAAATACATTAAAAAAAGAAGTGAAAAGACCCTCTTGAAACAAAAGAAAATCCTGATGATTGTCTTTTAAAGGTGTTATTTTTTTATTTGAGAGAGAGAGAGACTACACATATGCATGCAGACACACAGGTTGGGGGGAGGGGAAGAGTGACAAATCGACTCTGTTCTCTGAGAGCTGAGCCCCACTCAGGTAGATCTCTGGACCCTGAGATAGGGACCTGAGCCGAAATCAGGAGTCGGTCACTTCACCTCCTGAGCCACCAAGATGCCCTAATGATTGTACAGTATTAAAAAATGATTCTAAAATATTGCTAGCATTACAGACTGGCAACTTAAATAAGTAGAGTATTAGATGGAAATTGAGTCAAAGAGGATAATTTGCTGACTCTCACAAAATAGCAAATTTTATCAGCTATGGGCCGTTGAGGTCATAGAAGGCTGCTAGTTCCAGTTCTGAAACTTCCAACTAAACAGAGAAGCCAGGAATACAGATTTTATTTGAAATCTCTCAATCTTTAAGTGCTGACAAGGAATTCAAACGATATACTTATATTCTCTCTTGGTATAAGGAGAATAGAAATGCACTTGAAGGTCAAAGAAAGAATATTTGTGGAGTGCTAACACTCTGCCAAATTCTATTCTCAGTTCCACTATTTAAATCTTGATGTAAAACTATATTTCAGTTATTTGTGCTCCATTTTATAAATTTCAAAACAATAAAGTAAGTTATCTTTTTAATACATATTTACTGAAGTTCTCTTACATGCCAGGACCTGAGCCAACTTGTAGAAACACTTAAGAATGGTAAATATGAGATAACTAGCTATAAGAACCCCAGGAGGTAAGGGTGCCTGGGTGGCTCAGTTGTCAAGCATCTGCCTTCAGGTCAGGTCATGATCCAGGGTCCTGGTATCTAGCCCCATACCGTGCTCCCTGCTCAGTGGGAAGCCTGCTTCTCCCTCTCCCACTCCCCTTGTTTGTGTTCTCTCTCTCGCTGTATCTCCTCTCTCTTTCTCTGTCAAATAGATTTTTAAAAAGTCTTTAAAAAAAAAAAAAAGAAGAAGAAGAAGACCTGCAGGTGCTGACAAGGATAGAAAAAGTATCACAGGAGCAATGATTATTTCTAAGAAGTGTGTGGAACAAGTGCATGACTTTTAAGGGATGGGTAACAATGTTTCTCTTAAATACTTACCTAATTCTTAGGTCCATATTTGGGGTAAATAAATAAAACAGTCATTCCTAAGGCCTGAAGTTCAAAAAATATTCTGAAAAGGAGAATATTCTTATCTGCTTAGCTTAATAAAGGCTTTCAGACTGGGGGAGCTCTGAGTCAGATCAAATCAAGACAGACTTACAAAGTCTTCCAGGAAGCTAGCAGATCAAATAATGACAATTCCCTGGGACCAAGTCTTTGAAGAATCTCCTGTCCCACTCTGCCGTTCCAGTGCCAGCTAGCCTACTGTTTTTGACCTTGCCAGCAGGTTTTTGGTTTTTCAAGGCTACCTCACAGCTGGAGAGGCAGGAAAGCACATAAGGCACCTTAAAATGCTAAAGCTACTAAAATAAAGTAAAAGAAAGAAAGAAAAGAGAAAATATCCAGTTCCAATAAAGAATAAAATTTTTAACCTAATTTAAACTTTAATTTTTTTAAATGCTCAAGTTAGTGCTGCTGTTCTAACAATATTCCATCATTTTTTCTTGCATAAATGATCCCTGTATCGCTCCAAAACTGGATAATTTCTGGAGTTCTGGGAAATTGATTCTGACAATATTTGCCAGTTTTTTCATGGCTTTTATGGAAAAGACTATTTGTAGAGGTCCTTACTCCAAAAATGTTGATGGCATCACTTTTGATCTATATATTACCTAGAATTAGATTGCTTATCTAATCATAAATGGCAAATCTACCAACAATAGGGTAACATATTAATTAATTCTTATTAAGATTAATTACCCTGAACACTAATTTATTTAAACTGTAATTTAAAATTTTCCTTTATTTTGTATTTGAATGACATAACACAAAATAAAACATCTATGTTCTGTACACATTGGACAAGTGTGGACAAGTACATACTGAGGCACTTACATATTCAGTAAGTTTCTCTACTTTTTTTTTTCCTTTAATATTGACATCAGGAATAGCTATGTCAAAGAAACAACTCAAGGGTGCCTGAGTGGCTCAGTGGGTTAAAGCCTCTGCCTTCAGCTCAGGTCATGATCTCAGGGTCTTGGGATCAAGGCCCAAGGCAGGCTTCTCTGCTCAGCAGGGAGCCTACTTCCTCCTGCCTCTCTGCCTACTTGTGGTCTCTCTGTCAATAAATAAATAAAATCTTTAAAAAAAAAGAAGCATAACTCAAAACATTGTAAGAATATTGAAAATGAAACTCATTGTTTAAAAAACTGAATAAGGGGCACCTGGGTGTCTCAGCTGGTTAACAACCTAACTATTGATTTCAGCTCGGGTCATGGTCTCAGGGTTGATCCAGGCCTGTGTTGGTCTCTGCCCTGAGTGTGGAGCCTGCTTAAGAGTCTCTCTCACCCTCTGCCTATCTACCCACACACACTCTCTCTCCAAAAATAAAAATATATATATTAATTAAAATCTAAAAATTAAAAAAAATTAAAAACTGAACAAAACCAACAGTATAGTAACAATTATAATGGAAAAAAAAGGAAGCATAAACTTGTTAGAATAAAAAGGCTCATTCTGGATTTAAAGGGACTATGTTGTTATAAAGGAAACAACTGTGTTTTATACAAAATTCATGTACAAAACTGGGTAATCTCCCCCAAAAATTTAACTGCAAAAGCAACTACAAATCAGATTTACCCTCAAAGAGGCACTCCACCGCAACTTTTCTGAATAACTTCTGGATAGAAAAAGGAAACGCACAAAACTAAATTTAAAAAGAATATGACAAATTTTCTCAGGCTTTTAAAAAATTAACTCCAACCCCACCTATCAGCCATCTTCCCAGAAAGGGCAATTTAAAACATGTACTTAACAAATCATTTTTGGTATATGAAAAAAGTCAGAGTACAAAATATAGCTATAGGTTCTCATACATGGATATTAGCCAGCCATCTACTTGTACAGGGGTGATGATGGATGAAAGAAAGAAAATAATCTGAGATGAGGGGTAGGAGGAGGAAAAGAGAAAGGAAGAAGGAAGAACATAAGAAAGATAAAAGAGACTAACAGAACATACATCATTATGTTGGTACTGGCTATATTTGGTTGGTACTATACTTTTTCCCTTTGGCTTATATTTATGTCCTAATAGCTTAACAATCTGATAAAATACTGTATTTATAGTATGTCTCTAAATTCAAACATAATTTTTAACAACCAGAAAGAAATACCATGTTAATGAAAGAAATCACACTGAGATTAGGATGTTAGCATATAAGTTATGAATAAGAACAATTAATACCACTTGTTTTACTTCCATAATAACTCTACTACTTGTTTTACCTCCATCATAACTCTGTTTGCAAAGGACTTAATAGCATACCTGATTTTTTCATAAAATTCAGAAAAAAAATAATAAATTTTAACTATTTGGGTTATGACAATATTAGATTACTTAATTATACCAAAATTTACTTTGGAAGTCATAGGAACTATTATTAGTGTGATAATTTTCTAAATGAATTACATATATGCACTATACTATAAAGTTTTAAATATTAAATTGAGAATTATTTTCCCAAAATAGAGTATTGAAAAATACTATAAAATGGTTCTATAATGAATTTGGGTTAGATTTTGAGTCTGAAAATTATAAAACAGTTAAATATTAAAGTTATATGTAAATAATCTCAAAATATGAATTGTTTTTAATATAATAGTATACAATACAGTTAATATTTTCTGTGTAATATAATGATTTTGTCACAATACATTACTTACATTCATTTTCCATCTGATAATATAGGTATATTTTTAATTAAGCAGATGATAATGAAATGCTTTTTAATATAATCCATGTCTTAAGACTATTAGTATTATACATTAATATGCACATTGTCTTAAAAATGGTTTATCTAATTTTTACCTCAAATACTTTATTCCTAATGTACACCAGTAAAATAAAGTGCTAGCAAAAATAATTGCCAATTATAAAAAAATCTTCCAATGAAACACATTTCTGAAAGTTTTCACTGAAGAAAAATTTAAGAATTGAAAGAAAACTCTGAGTACTGATTTTCTAGTCTGGGAAACTTTTAATCTCAGTAAATTTAAAGGAATTTCTTACATCATTTTCATTCCCTAACGTAGTGAATAAAATACAAAATCAATTGTGTTTGAATCAACACTGGTCATTGACATGTTAACTTTTATTTCCTAGTCAATATAACCAGGATAATAGCAAATAAAAATATGTTCAGCTAATTTTCATGTGTGACATTTAACATGATGTCTACTCAGGCAGCTTAAGTTATAGGGAAAATATCATAAAGGCTTACCCCATTTTTTGGAAAAGCAATCCATCCCAAGTCCCCCATGACAGTACGTGAATCCAATAAATTCACTGAAAGAAAAAGAACACAAAACTGAGTTAAGTGTATAAAAAAGTATAACTATTTTCATAGTGTTATTAAAGTGCATATTTCTTACATAACTGAAATTAAATAAAGTATTTGTCATGAATACAAGAACAAGTGATTTTGAATAAACATTTGGAGAACAATTACAGCAAAAATACATAAACAAGTTATTACTCTAAGTGTTCTTTTTTATCAAATAAGAAGAAAGGGAAATAATCAGTAAAAAGAAAAAGAAAAAAAATGAAAGTCCACAGAAAAATGAAAGGACTATGCCACCCCTTAAAGGCTTTCAATTTGGGGATTAAGCTGCCATAAATTTGTGACTACATATATTGTATTTTCTTCTGAAAAGCTATATGAAACAATTAACAAATAATTTACATTAAACAGAAATAAGCTATCCCCAAGTTTGTAAATTGTGCGTGTGATATTAACTGAAATCTGTAATCCAAATTAAAAGTTAAATTAAAATATAAATCTACACACCCATAACTAAGCCAAGAAAAGTATAGCAGCTCTCAGGGTTGTTGCTAGGGAAGTGTCCACTGCATTCCCAAAAATATTTTCTACTTACAAATAACCATAGTCCACAATGTGTTTCTTATAGAACTATCAGCTACATTTTTGAAACGCAGACGTCAAGTATGGCTGGATATACTAAAATATTTGGAACTCGCAGAGTGGAAACCTGAATATCATTATTACAAAAGGAAGCCATGAAAGAGTGTCTGTACACACATGTACCCAGTCATACACACACACAGTGTTTATATTTCAACAGGTGTATCTGCTGCTCTCCCTCCCCCAGCCCCAAACTAGCTTACAAGATGCTGAGTAGTCAAACTGTCACACTGCTTCAAACCTGGGTCACAGATGATCATCTTTTCAGCCTTTTATGCCTATTCCAAGAGATCTACCTGGCCCCCTAGGCAGCAGAACCAGTTTGAATGAGCATGGCATATGGACCTAAAAGGGAAACAACTGGGTTAACCCTAGTTAGAAGTACTAAAGCTTCTTTATACTACATTCAAGATCCACTGCCTTGAAATGCTTCCAATCCTTAAAAAAAAAAAAAAAATTCTGTCTCTAAGTGTGATGCTGGAGTACTGAAGTAGTAATAGCTGATAGACTAAGAAATGTGTTATAATACGCTTATAAGAAAATATAAGATGGCGGGGCGCCTGGGTGGCTCAGTCGTTAAGCGTCTGCCTTCGGCTCAGGTCATGATCCTGGAGTCCCGGGATCAAGCCCCACATTAGGCTCCCTGCTTGGTGGGAAGCCTGCTGCTTCCTCTCTCACTCCCCCTGCTTGTGTTCCCTCTCTCACTGTGTTTCTCTCTGTCAAATAAATAAAATCTTTAAAAATATATATAAGATGAAATTATTACAACTAAGGACATTAGGATCACAATTGAAGTAAAAATTTTCTACATACTGTAGAAATTATGTGCATTTAAGCCTTATTATCCATTGTTTTATTTCATATAACATATGTCAGCATATATGTCTTATATACTAAGTTAACAGTCTATAATAATACCACTTATATAAAGATAAATCCAAAGTTTTAAAGTTTAAAAAACACAGAAATATAGTCAGTACTACATATATATGGCAGCCTTCTATGATGTATGTATTCAATATACTTGTCTATTTCTCTCATTAGGTTCTGAGCTCTTTAAGAATCCATGCCTATAGAATGTTTGCTTTATCTTTAGCCTACACATATCAGAGTTGCTTTATAGAATAATAAAATAAATAATTTGTTGGATTATTCTTTTTTAGAAGAAATTGGCCTAGCTGAAAAACTATTGTTTAAAAACGGCAAAAACAAACCAAAACTCTTCCACTACTCACTGACCTTGCAAATCTACCAGTCATCCCACTAAATCTAATTTTTTAGTTAGATCCATACTCTTTTTACTCTATTGTTGGCTTTTCTAGTTTCCATGGGAATAAAGCTACATTAAACTTAACTGTCCTTGTCCTCATTTTAGTTTTTCTGGGACACTAGGGCTATGTCTAGACATGACTAAATACCATGGGAGTGCAGAACCTAAATCGTTATGTTTATTCATCCTTATGATTCATTTGATTCACCTTTGATATTGAGCAGCAGCATATCTTTGTAGATCTGATAAAGTAGAGCAAATCAGCAAGCTAAAGGCCTTCCACTATGATGGGTGTCAAACTGAACTTAATCCTGTAGTGGCAAACTGATGTGAGTAGGAATTCTAGGAATTCATAACTAGCCTGCCATGAGAAACACAACATTCCTTGTAGACCTCTTAGTAACATGTGGATCTTCAAATATTCATTATTACCAACAGAATTCCAGATGTCTTTCTTAAATTTAGTTAACCTCACTTGAATTAACTTTAAATTACTATTCTTAATTCTTTTTTGGATTAAAAAATATATATGTATGTGAAATTAAATGAATGAATTCAAAATATTAACAGGGCTGTTAATACTTTTATTGGGAATTTTCAGTATTGGCATACTTTACTAAACATATGAAAACACCCACAACACAAATATACATTATCCTTCTTATGATGATCTTGTCAAAGGTTTTTCTTCAAATAAATAGATTTGGAAGATTATAAAATATACACATGTCACTTCCTAATACTGTCTAAAATTGTTTTTGTTTTGGAAACAGATGTTTTCATGACATTCATAATGCAAAGAAGATGCGTATACATATGATTACTAAATTAGAAATTAAAATAAAAGTAAAATTAGATGTTTCAGGCAATTACTTGCAGATTACTATATTACAATTTTGTTCATATAATTCAGATATATAGGTGTATAGATACAGATATATAGAGAGTGTTAGCTTTTTTATACCTCCAAGCTTTGCACATGCTCAAATGTCCTTCCCATCCCTTTTGAATTGCTAACTTCATTTATCCAACAAAACATATTTTAGGAACTGTTACCCCTAGGAAGCCATCTCTATTCCTCTTTCCTAAATCTGGAAAAGGTACTACTACTGACTAGTCCATTAGTACCCAATTATTATCTCCAAAGCACTGAACACAAAGAATTAGATTGTTCCATTAAAACAATACCATGTTTGACTCATGCCTATGAACCTAGCCTGCACTCCAAAGAGCTGAATAGCTGTTTGTCTTATTAACGAATCATTTGGTCAGTGGGCAGATCAGAAGGGTGTGTCTGAATCAACATACACCAGTGGTTTCAACATGGGCATCTGATAATGTCTGGAGACATTTCTGATTGTGAAAAATGGAGGGTGGGAGGAGTACTTGCTACTTGCTTCTCGTGGGAAGAAACCAGGTATGCAGCTAAGCATCTCTCAATGCACAGCAAAACTTCCCCTGTCCACAGCAAATAATTATCTGGCTTAAATTTCACTAATGCCAAAGTTAAGAAACCCTGGTATACATCTATGATGCTACCAGAAAATCTTTACTTTAACATTCTTTTTGCAGTACAGCAGTAGCATGATTTTCATTAATAGAAGTTAGTATATTTGGAGGCATTCATTATAAATTAAAATACTACTACTATATTAAGGAAATAAGAGTAATAAAAATTGCAATCATATTTAGGGGGGGACAGATTATTCTTATTACCCAACACCCTTAAATTATTTTTCATTTAACTAATATAACTGCTTTATTATAAGTGTTCTTATTTATGCTCTAATAATTTCTTAACATTCATGATGGCATGCATGAAAAAACACTATGACACTGATATTATTAATGCTTCCATTTCCTCCACTACATAAGCTAGTAACATAAAAAACAGAAGTTAGACATAGGGTATATATAAATGGGAATTTTCAGAAGTTCATTACCCAATTTCATTACAGAATTTATTAAAAGGGGAGATTGACAGTAATGGAGCACAGTCACTAAGTATCTTCTGTGCAACAATTACAGTAATTAAATTGTTCTGAACAGTATATATGCTTGTTGTAAATTGCAATGAATACACAATGAGTATTGATCTTTATTGTATAACTTAATTAAAACTTGTCTGGGAGAAGCCACTAATGAATATAATTAGAGGGAATGTTTGATACCACAGTTACTCTGGAAGACATTAATTAGATATCAGAAATTTTATGGAAAATGTTTTTATTCTATTATTTATATTTTAAAATAAAGTCACACTATTAAACTGAAAGAGTCCTCAAGGTCATTTCCCTCAGCCATTTTATAATTATAGTGAAGATGGGCATATTGGTTGGTATTCTCATCAGTAATTAAAAACACTGATTCTCCAGGAGAAATAACTCTTCAGGGGTCAATGACTATATAGTCTATTACAAATTCCTAAAGTTAATATAGGAAAAAAAAATTCACTAATACAGGAACTTTTAGTGAGTAAAAAAAAAAAGTTAACTGTCTATCCAGCCAAATAACAGATTATAATTGAAACTAACTGAAATTAATCTGAGATATACTTTAATTTTATTACTATACACTAAAAATTTTAATGCTTTCTTAAACAAACAGAGAAAAGCCTTTAAAGAATCTACTTTCAGAAAAGTTAGAAAGGTGCTAACTCATTCTTTTGGTTGGGATTCAAGGGCAGGAGAAGGAAAGGAGAGAATGGGTAAAATTTAATATGTATAAGAAGATTGTTAAATTCTCAACTTCACACATTCTAACAATTAAAGATTAATTTGAGTTAATAATTCAAATATGCCCTTCAATGATTATAACTTTCAAATATTCATAATTTTCTGTGTATCATTTTGCTTCCATATATTCTTCCTTAATATCTTGCTAATATTAGTCATAAAAAGCAGAAACAAATCTGTTAGATTCTTCAGGAAAATGATACATTGAGATGAAGGTGTTTTGAACTTTAGAGTCAAAAGACAGCTCACGAACAGGACAAGGCTATGAAACAATGTGTGATCCTTGATAATATGAGGCTAAAATAGAGTGCCAGTGGCACATTCCTACTCTTACTTTGTTTCTGTTTTTCTGGTGGTCTTTACGTAAATGAACAAACACAATTGTAATGGTAGTTGGATCTTCACCATGGCAGGAAGAAAAAATACTTTGGATTAGCAGCGAATAGGATGACACTGTTTTTCTTTAAAGGCAGTGAATCAAAGTCCCATTGCATACAGCAGGATTTTGATAGATGCTTGCTTATTGATTTCCATTTAACAATATCAGAAAAGCTATTGTGGATTCAATTATAGCACACATTTTACTGATCTGTGGGAACAAACCCCAGATGTACAGCTGTCCAGCCTCTCTCCATGGTCCCAATCAGCACAGATGTGATTTCTTCCTTCCAGGCTAAATTTTATAATTTGACAACTGCTGCAGGGAACAAAGAATAGTTGACAATATGAGTGCAGGGAAAGAGTACATGTGTTTCCCATTGGAAAACTAAATTTGTAAATTTGGTAAAAATTATGTTAAAAGTTTAGGAGTGTTATGTAGATTTCTGGCACCCCTCTATGTGAAGGCAAAAATCGATAGCCTACAGTATTTCTGAAGACAATGAATGTGAGAATTTTTTTTTGCAATTTTGAGCAACCCATGTGCATAACCTCTTTCAGGAAAAATAAAAAAGGAAGAATGTGGAAAAAGGTATTTATTCAGTGTGTACTATGTGTCAGATGTTCAGTCAGGTAACTTATATATATTCTTTCATTTAATCTTCCTAACAGACACATAGGCTCAATAATAATACTGATGGGGCACCTAGCTGGTTCAGTTAAGTGTCTGCCTTCTGCTCTGGTCATGATCTCAGGGTCATGGAATTGAGCCCCACATCAGGGTCTCTGCTCAGTGGGGAGTGTGCTTCTCCCTCTACCTCTCCCCTGCCATGCCTGTTCATGCTTGCTCTCTCTCTCTCAAATAAGGAAAATATTAAACAAAACAAAAACAAAACAAAACAAAATAGAAGAAAAAGAAAAAAGAACACTAATAATTTCCAGTCTCATTAAGAGCCCAGCAGGAAAATTAAGGAAAGAAGAAAACATGAAGCTATACTTGAAGTCTTTATGACAAACCACAAGCCCTTACTATGTCTTCCCACAACCAAGTCCCTTATTTAGAGCCTGGATATAATATACCTTGATTATAGCCATCTATCTCTCTGGACATCCAAAGCCCATTATCTAAACATTAATCATGAATGAATTGACTGTGTATATAAACTATGGCTGCTGAACAGTCTTGAAAACAAAATATTATAATCAATTATATAATTAAGTATATAATATATTATAAAATAACAGTGGCCTCAAGTGGGCCATCAGCATTACCTAATAAATCTACTCTTTGGGAAATCAGTTCTCTCATAAATTAACCACAAAATACTTTGTGAAATTTTAATTAAAATATTAAAAATAAGCCTCACACTGTCTTCTAGCTAATGTCCTCTTCTAAATTCAAATTATAGAATGAGTTGTCAACATTCCTATCTAGTGCGGCATATCCTCTTCATTGTTTACCTAACCTACTACAATTTGGATTCAAACCCACTATTTAACCAAAACTTCTGTTACCAAGTTGATTTGTAATAATCATGTAGCTCTGAGTTCCTAATTTGGCAGTATTTGGCCATGTTCCCATGGACAAAGTCTCTGATCTTTTATCTTCAATGACAATGTGTTTCTGTGATTTTTCTTCTACTTCTCTGGCTATTATTTCCATTATAAACTACTCTTCCTAAACCAACCGTCAAATACTTGTTTGATTAATACTCTACTTTCATAGACCAATTTCACTTCTCACTCTATACTAATGAATCTTAACTAGGACTTAACATAGGACTAAAAATAAAAGAAGAACCTTTTTGAAAGAACAAGTGTCTTGGCACCAGTCCATACATACTGAATTAGACTATTTAGGATGGAAAATTGTTAGTAAATTTTTCTGTTGGTTTCTTGCTTACTTTAAGATATCAGCATGTATCTTCACATAAGGACCTCTATAGAGGGGCTCATGAATTTCTGTCTTCAGTTATAATGTAGATGCTAATGACCCCCATAAATTCATATATTTTGAGTATTTCTCTCTCCTGAAATTGCAATCAATTTATAAAATTGCCTATGGGTTTTTAACACTTTCATGATATGCAATCATCACCCAAATGAACAAAGTATCTTCCCTGCACAAGAAAAAACAAACATCTCCTCCTATGTTCCTTATTTCAGTGAATGCAATGCCATAGAACTATTTGTTGTATCCAGAAATCAGTGAGTCATCTCCGTCTCCCTTCCCCTTTACTCACACACTGAATCAGTGACCAAATCCTACCCATTCTAACAATATCCTATATCTAACTCTCTGAACTGGTTGTTGTGTTTCATTCTACAATATAAGCGATCCAGCCAAATTCTTGCCACAGTTTTTCACTTAAAAAATGTCTTAACTGGTTTCTCAGTAGAAAGGCATGATCTCTGACAATTTCTTCAAAAAACTGTTTTCAGAGAGATCTTTCTAAGCAACCAATATGATCATGTCACTCCCCTACTTCAAATCTTATGGTTACGTTTCATTTTTTTTAATATAAGTCTTTCCAGGATTGGTCTCCATCTTCCTCTCCAGTTTCATTCAGGATTTCCCCTCCTTCTTTGTCCACAATTTGACAATACTGAACTAATTTTCAGTTCCATTATGTGTTCTCACTATTTATTCAGTTCTGTTCAATGAGCTGTGAAGGTGATCTGAAGGGAAGGGAGTTTTTTGAGAAGAAAATATTAGAAAAGGAAACTCCTCGCTGCTTTGAAAGTCACCCCATATGGGTGTATTTCCTAGAGCTGATGAAGCCATCTAGAGAAAATAAGGAGAATCAGCAAAGAGCAAAACCTACAGATTAAGGTTGACAGAGTGAAGGGATGGGAAGTATCTGGTTCCAAATTATATCATGGAGTAGCTAATCCATCTAAATTTGAAACTTGCTTCTCTTAGGACTTTCTGTTATGTCAGAAAAAAAATCAATTTTGTTCCTTAATCCACTGAGGAAGTGATTTGCTGTTATTTTCAGAGGAAGACAACCTTACTGATACAATTGCTAAGTGGCAGAATGTGAAGGCAAGCTCCAGTCTTTTTTATTCTAGAGTCTGCTTTCCTACCATCATGCCTTGAGACTTCTAATACTCTATTATTAACAGAATTCCAGTACATTCCAAAATGAGTTACTTAAACTCAGATTATTTATCTTTGAAGTGATATCTAAAATAACCTTTGTTGGGGTGCCTGAGTTGCTCAGTTGGTTAACAATACAAATTTTGATTTCAGCTCAGGTCATGATCTCAGGATCAAGGTATGGAGTCCTGTGTTAGGCTCACCGCTGGGGGTGGAGCTTGCTTGGGATTCTCTCTGCCCCTGCATCCCCCTTTCTAACAAAAATGACCTTGTCCCTATCAATATTAATATATTATGCTTAGTTGTTGACTATGAACAACCATTGCCTTTAACTATTTCAAAATAATTTCATCTCTGCTCATTTTGTTATTTTTATTTCTTTTTGTTCATTTGTTTCAAAATATTTTTCATCATCATAAAGATTTATAGCCTCTGCTCTTTCAAAATTAAGCAGTAGAATTTCATACTACAAAACATACAATTCTGAAAGAAGCAACACTTAATAAGAAAGGTAAACTGAAGATTTTTGAATTGTTAATATACTCTAAAACTATAAAATTAGGGAGATGGCAAAGAGAATTTCAGAATTAGTATCCACTGGTTATTCCATACAAAGTTTTCAGGCACAGGTAACACTGAAATCCACTGACAGCTAAATTATGACTAATGAGCAGTCTGCTACATTCGCAGGACACATGGCATGAAAAGAGCAAATCCATATGGTTTTCAACAGCTCCCTTGTCAGGCTTGGTAACCAAACTTGTCAAATTTTACATATTGTTTTTATTCTAAAGAGAAAAGTCAACATTAGATGACATAACAGGCTTGAAAATCATCACATCACAGAATACACTCATTTAATAGATGCTCAGTTCCACATCACACTGTATACACAAGAAGCTATTTCTTACAAAATAGTGTAAATCTTCAACACCTGAAATAAATGTGCTTATTCACAATTCACTTTTTGAATGGTTCATTGCACGGAGAATATTCATTAATTCTATGGTTCTGGCTTGCTACAATGTAAGCTTATAGAAATGATTTTACTTTCAGGGACTCAATTTTTATATTTGTAAAATCAGTGATTGAAACTAATAAAATGTTTTGTGCCTGTGCTTAATATATGTTATATCATTTAGTTTTAACAATGATCCTTCAGTATGTTTTTCCCCATTTTTCAGATAAGGAAATAGAATTTGAGAAAAGTTAAATAGGGCAGTGGTTTGGAATATAAATCCACGTTTTTTTGGTGTTTTTTTTTTTTAAAGATTTTATTTATTTATTTGACAGAGAGACAGAGAGAGGGATCACAAGCAGAAGAAGTAGGAGAGGGAGAAACAGGCTTCCCACTGAGCAGGGAGCTCCATGATGGGCTCCAACCCAGCAGCCTGGGATCATGACCTAAGCTGAAGGCAGACACTTAATGACTGAGCCACCCAGGAACCCCTATAAATCCAAGTCTTATCTAACTCCAAAACTCTTTCTTTTGCTTCTATATCACATGTACCCAATGTTGGACTTGTTAGATCCAAAGGGTTTACTTCTTTGAAACTCTTAACTCCTATATCTCAATGAGTTTTATAAAATCAATGAATTGTGAAAAGTATGCTACAGAAGCCAACATCTACCATAAAATTCTAATAGTACTGTATACAAGATGGAAATCTTAAGATATATTAACCTAAATAGAAAAGACATTCATTTTTCCTGGGAAATTCAGAGTTTAGTATCAAATTTCTAACTACTTTCAAGTAAGTTATAAGTTTAATATCAAATTTCCAAAGATTCAACTAAGTTACAAGATCCCTCAAAGTGAAAGAGTAAGCAACAAAATAATTATGAACTCTCTTTTCTTAATTTTTAATTTTATTATTCATTATGTTTTATGCATGTTAATTGCAGGCAAGACAGGGCATATATTTGTTCAATATGATGTCAAAAAGCACATAAAAATAGAATGGAAAATATATGCAAAGCTGATTCTTTGTTTTGAATACATCCTTACCCCAGTCCCTAATTATCTCTAATGCTTGACTGAAATACCATAAACTGCAAAACAATCTATATAATCATTAGCTTTCAAGCCTTCAGGGTGGGATAAATGATGATTGGATCTGAACCCGAACTAAAACAGAAACTTGCACAAATTCACAGTATGCATTTTAAGGTGATGGCATTTCCAAAAAAATGAATTAAAAAAAAATGAGTAACCCGGTAGCCCTTTTTGTAAAATGAAAAGTGACCCAAATTTTTGCTGTCAACTTCAGTCATGCTTATGTCAGTCTTATAGCTTAATTAAAATTTAATGTTATGGTAAACCCTACATAATGATTCCTTATTATCTAAAATAGAAAAAAGTACATTACAAAAAAAAAATCTTTGGGTAATGGCTTATCATAAAAACTAGTCAAAATATACAGAAATACAGACAGAAGTGTGAGCAAATCTTAAGTCCAATAATTTTAGGTGGCTAAATGTAAACATTTTACTACCTAACCATAGTTACCCATGTGAAAATAGCTAGCAGCATTCATGATGATAGGAAAGTACTTTTTAGGTCAGTTTATTAAATACAATGAATTATATATCTTATCAAGGTGTAAGATTAGTGATCTCAGAGCAGTCATTTTTGTTTAAGTTAGCTTGGTGCCTAACATCTATTTTTGGCCAAACTATAACCTCTGTACTTAGCTTTCTCCTTTTACAAAGTGTAGAAAGAGAAAGTGAAAGAAAGAAAATGAAAGTATTTTAAATTTTCTGTGGTATTGTCAAATATGTTTTTTATGCCAAATAATTATTCACATTCTTTCTCCTTCCTTATATCAGATTCTTACTATGCTTGGAGTGGCAATGTGTCTAATACCATACAATAGGTCATGACTGTCCTTAACCAATGGTGACAATCATGTTTTGGTGATCTTAGTCTTCATTGGATCTGATGGCCTTGTTACATAGGTCTCATTAATAAGATATAAATAGAAATCTGCCTTCCAGTTTCTGGGAAAGTTTTGTTGTCCTAGCTGAAGGACTAGAGCTGCTGGAATGGTTCTTGGCTCTTCTCGTTCTCTTCTTGTTTTGAACTGGCTGTGATGCTTGGAGATGCATCAGCCTTCTTGCAATCATGAGACAATAAGCTTGAGAGTAAGGCCAAAAAAACCCCCAATGATCCCAATCCTTACATCATGAAGGCACTGAACCCAAATCACCAAACTTCTCCCCTGAAACTTCTTTCCCAAACATTTAGAAAACAAAGACCTCTGCATGTTAAGTCATTGGTGAACAGTTTTTGTCTTCTCTGCAATCATATACAATCCTATATGATACATATAATGCATGAACAACTGAGGAAAAAGTCTAGCTCACTGACTTAACTTCTATTCCAGTTCTATGAAATATGGCACTATCAATGAATGAGGGTTCACTCATTCAACAAATCTTTATTTAACATCTATTTAAATAACAAGAACTGTTTCAGGCCCTGGGGATACATTAGTGAAGAAAATAGGTAGTATCTTGCTGACTGTTCAACTTTCCCATTACTTGATCCTGTGTGTAGACACTTGCTTGAATACATGTTACCTGTGAAATAATCCTTCTATGTTCCCTGAGTCAGACTCTTTTAGGGTATAATTATCAGAATTTGATATTCTGATATATATATATATATATTTGAATATATATATTCAAAATGAGTATAATATTTTTAAAAATACAAAGTTTTTTTTTCTTTTTTTTCTTCTTTTTTTAAGATTTTATTTATTTATTTAACAGAGAGAAACACAGCAAGATGGGGAACACAGGCAGGGTGAGTGGAAGAAGGAGAAGCAGGCTTCCCGCCGAGCAGGGAGTCCAATGTGGGGCTTGATCCTGGGACTCCGTGATCATGCCCTGAGCTGAAGGCAAACTCTTAACTACTGAGCCACCCAGGTGCCCCGCAAAGGGTTTTTATTTAATCACATACCTTGAGGATTATTCCTGATATCAATGGCTATAACCACAATGGCTGTTGACTATATAGCAAACTATATTTACAATATTTTTTTTCTTAGGTATTTTGGTATTCGCTTTACAACATTCTAACTTATATCTCTACCTTTTATTTCCTTATTGTGTATAGTGTCATCTGATTTATAGTATGCATTGTCTTTAGCCTCAGCACATTTTTATACTCTCCTTTTTAAGATTAATAATAAAATACATTTATACAGCCTTTTTTGAGTGTTACTCATTTATGTATGCCACCTATATCTATAGATATACCCATTTTTTAAAAGTATTATGTGTCTATCTTCAGCATTAGGATCACCTATAATGCTCTTTAGAAATGTAAATGCAGGGCACCTGGGTGGCTCAGTAGGTTAAAGCCTCTGCTTCCAGCTCAGGTCATGATCTCAGGGTCCTGGATTTGAGGCCAGCATTGGGCTCTCTGCTCAGTGGGGAGTCTGCTTCCTCCTTTCTCTCTTCCTGCCTCTCTGCCTACTTGTGATCTCTCTCTCTGTCAAATAAATAAATGAAATCTTAAAAAAAATGTAAATTCATTGGCTTCTTTAAAACCTACAAAATTAGGATATGAGGTAGAGCCTAGAGACTGCATCTCAGAAAATTCCCATCACCCAAGTGATGGTTATATTTAATTCAAGTCAGACAACATTAGAACTACGCTATGCTCTTTTTGATGGGGCAAATCTACCTATAGCACAGTTGAATTGTTGTGGCAATATCAAATCTCCATAGAGTCTGGAAAAGCTAACTCTTAATCTTTGTATTGATACCACTGCAGGTGGCCATCAGTCCTAGGCCACAGATCTCACTTTGTGTAGCTCTGTTCTAAGTAAGGTTTATTTTAATCAGGGACAAAAGTCAAAATGATCTATAGATGTTCTACAGCTTCCTAAATTCTAAACTTAAGATTTCCACAGAACTTTCCTTAATGAATTTTCATTTAGTGAGTCTAGGAGGGTCCAGACATGGTATATTTAACAGTGTTTTGAGGTTGGTTATAATGAGAACCTCTAGGTTAGGACATTAGATTTGAATTCTTGGTCCAACGTAAACTTTATCACATGGAGTACCTGGTTCACTTAGCTAGTTAAACAACAGACTCCTGATTTCAGCTCAGGTTATGATCTCAGGGTCCTGGGATCAAGCCCCATGGCCAGCTCCACACTCAGCAGGAAGTCTGTTTGAGGATTCTCTCCTCTTCCTGTGCCCCTCCCACTGCTTGTGTGCTCTTTCTCTAAAACATAAATAAATCTTCAAAGTAAATATTGCCCCGTATTATAATTTATTTTTTATATAGATTGTCAGAAAGCTACAAGTCAGGATCATAGTGTAATGATCTTCTTTGCATATTCCTTTTATATGTTAGCATGTAGTTTTCACACTCAATTCATGATGCTGCTGTGGTTCTAAAGAGATATCTGAGAGGCACAAACAGATGAAGGGAGGGAGAAGTAAAAACACAGCCAGGAAACTCAACAACTCTGTTATCTGTTTCATATATTGAGTTCCCACAGTGATTTCTTCTGAATGACTTTCTGCTTTAAAAGAGAGAGAAAGGGGTGCCCGGGTGGCTCAGTTGGTTGAGCGACTGCTTTTGGCTCAGGTCATGATCCTGGAGACCTGGGATCGAGCCCCGCATTGGGCTCCCTGCTTGAGGGGAAGCCTGCTTCTCCCTCTCTCACTCCCCCTGCTTGTGTTCCCTCTCTCCACTGTATTTCTCTCTGTCAAATAAATAAATAAAAATATTAAATAAATAAAGAGAGAGAGAGAGAGAGAGAGAGAGAGAGAGTTTAAAAACCACTGCTAGGGCACCTGGGTGGCTCAGTCGTTAAGCATCTGCCTTTGGCTCCCATGATCCCAGAGTCCCAGTGCAGGGCTCCCTGCTTCCTGCTCCATTGAACGCCTGCTTCTCCCACTCTCACTCCCCCTACTTGTGTTCCCTTTCTAGCTCTGTTTCTCTCTGTCAAATAAATAAATAAAATCTTAAAAAAAAAATACCTCTGCTAATATTATGTCCTTGGCTTTCAACAATGACTTATATTAAAACCCACTAAATGCAAATCAATTTTGTATATTTTGAAAAATTGTTAAGACTATTGTCCATGCCATTGTTCAATACCCCAAACACAAATACCACTATGACCAGCTTCTCTGGAATCCAAAAGTCAGGAAAAAAGTTTTTCATGATGTAAACTAAGAGGTTTTATAAAAGGAAATGATAACTAAATAACAGAAAGCTTGCACATAAATATTTCTATCCAATTGCTTTAGCATTGATGGTAGTGAGATTTTCTTGATAAAAGTTTTCCATGTTTCTTTATACATTGCCTATATTTATATTAATCTTATATTAATTGATTTTCTTACAGACATGATTTTTTTAAAATAAAACATGATTCCTTCCTTGAAAAATTATATGCATAAAGTATAAATCATATACTAAGTATAATTTACATGAATGTAACCTCTAGGATAGTGGGTATAACCAAGAGCTTCAGCATCAAACACACCTGGTTCCTCAAAGTCCAGAGTCCAGATATGGACCCTCAACTGTATGGTCAAATAATCTTCAACAAAGCAGGAAAAAATATCCAGTGGAAAAAAGATAGTCTCTTCAATAAATAGTGCTGGGAAAATTGAATAGCTACATATAGAAGAATGAAACTCAATCATTCTCTTACACCATGCACAAAGATAATCTCAAAATGGATGAAAGACCTCAACATGGGACAGGAATACATCAAAATCCTAGAGGAGAACATAGGCAGTAACCTCTTTGACATTGGCCATAGCAACTTATTTCAAGACACGTCCACAAAGGCAAAGGAAATAAAAAGTATAAATGAATATTTGGGGACTTCATCAATATAACAAACTTCTGCACAGCAAAGGAAATAGTCAACAAAGCAATGAGGTAGCGCATGGAATGGGAGAAGATATTCTCAAATGACACTCAGACAAAGGGCTGATATCCAAGATCTCTAAAGAACTCCTCAGGCGCCTGGGTGGCTCAGTTGGTTAAGCAACTGCCTTCGGCTGAGGTCATGATCCTGGAGACCCGGGATCAAGCCCCATATCAGGCTCCCTGCTCAGCAGGAAGCCTGTTTCTCCCTCTCTCACTGCTCTGCCCCCGGCTTGTGTTCCCTCTCTGGCTGTGTTTTTCTCTGTCAAATAAATAAAAATCTTCAAAAACAAAAAATAAAAAAATAAAGAACTCCTCAATCTCAACACCCAAAAAACAGATAATCATGTCAAAAACTGGGCAGAAGACATGAACAGACACTCCTCCAAAGAAGGTATACCGATGGCTAGGAGACACATGAAAAAATGTTCATCATCATTAGCCATCAGGGAAATCCATATCAAAACCACATTGAGATACCGCTTTACACCGGTCAGAATGGCAAAGATAAACAAGGCAGGAAAAGTAAATGTTGGAGAGGATATGAAGAAAGAAGAACCGTCTAACACTGTTGGTGGAAATACAAGTTGGTGCAGCCACTTTGGAAAATAGTGTGGAGATTCCTTAAAAAATTAAAAATAGAGCTACCTTATGACCCTGCAATTGCACTCCACTCTTACCCCAAAGATACAGATGTAATCAGAAGAAGGGCCAAATGTAAACCAATGTTCATAGAAGCAATGGCCACAATCACCAAAATGTGGAAAGAGCCAAAGTGCCCTTCAACAGATGAATGGATAAAGAAGATGTGGTCTATATATACAAAAGAGTATTACTCAGCTATCAGAAAGGATGAATAACCAACTTTTATATCAACATGGATAGGGCTGAAGGAGGTTATGCTGAGTGAAATAAGTCAAGCAGAGAAAGTCAATTAACATATGATTTCACTTATTTATGAAACAAGGAATGGAACATTAGGAGAAGGAAAGGAACAATGAATTGGGATAAATCTGAGGGGGAAACGAACCCTGACAGATTGTAGGCTCTGAGAAACAAACTAGGGCTTTGGAGGGGAGGGGGTGGAGTGATGGGTTAGCCCAGTGATGGATATTCAGGAGAGCATATATTGCATGGAGCACTGGGTGTGGTACATAAACAATGAATTTTGGAACACTTAAA
>PITA01019049.1:0-38684 GCA_004023965.1 Spilogale gracilis | reverse complement strand
AAAAGATTTTAAAAAGTCTTGCCTTGCCCCGGGCTTAGCTGTGTTTAGCTTCTTTCTAGCCCCAATTCAGGCCGTAATCTGCTGTTATTCCTCACTCACAGAGCACTTTCCTTTTCAGGTATTTGTTTTCAATGGTTCAGCTCTGCGGGCTTCCTCCCCCACTCCCCTGTCTCTGGGGGCAAGCCTCCAGACCCTCTTACTTGTTTCTACCTTTTTGGCGATGTTCTTTGTCTCTCGTGGCGGTCCAGGAGTGGGAAATATCACATTTCAGGCTGGTTTCATGGGTGTTCACGGTGGTCTTGTAGTGGTTTTTTTGTTGGAATTCAGCTCTCTTCAGGGAACTCCCTGAAATGCGGTCACCCGGCCTTCTGCCATCTTGACCCTCCCCACATGGCTTTCTTAATACCTATCACTGGGCTAATTCATTCCCCCAGTCCCTTCCCTCTGAAACCCTCAGATTGTTTCCCAGAGTCCGTATTCTCTCCTGGTTTGTCTTCCCCTATGATTCCCCCCTTCAGTTTTCCCTTCCTTTCCCTAATGTCCTCTGTGTTATTCCTTATATTTCACATATGAGTCAAATCATATAATAATTGTCTTTCTCTGCTTGACTTATTTTACTTAGTGTAATCTTCTCCAGTTCCAACCATGTTGATGCAAATGGTGGCTATTCATAATTTCTGATGGCTGAGTAATATTCCATTGTATATATGAACCACATCTTTTTATCCATTCATCTGTTGAAAGGCATCTTGGCTCCTTCCACAAAACATCTGTGCTGCCATAGCAATCTGTACTTTCAATGAAATCCCTATCAAAATACCATTGAAAATTTTCAAATAACTGGAATAAACAATCTTAAAATTTGTGTGGAACCAGAAAAGACCCCAGATCACCAAGAAAATGTTGAAAAAGAAAAACAAAGCTGGGGCATCACGTTGCCTGATTTCATGCAATATTACAAAGCTCTGATCAACAAGACAGCATGGTACTAGCACAAAAACAGACACATAGATCCATTAATGGAACATAATAGAGTCTCCAGAAATGACCATAGGCAACTCTATGGTCAACTAATCCTTAACAAAACAGTAAAAAATATCCAATGGAATAAAGAGTCTCTTCAATAAATGGTGCTGGGAAAAACTGGACAGTTCTATACAGAAGAATAAAATTGGACCATTCTCTTACACCACGCACAATGGTAAACTCTAAATGGATGAAAGACCTCAATGTGAGACAGGAATCCATCAAAATCCTAGAGAAGAACATAAGCAGTAACGTTTTTGACATTGGCCTCAGTGACTTCTTTAATGACACATCTCCAAAGGCAAGGGAAACAAAAGCAAAATGAACTTTTGAGACTTTATCAAGATAAAACGCTTCTGCACAACAAAGGAAATAGTCAACAAAATTAAGAAGCAACCCATGGAATGGGAGATTTGCAAATGACATTACAGATAAAGGACTGGTAACCAAGATCTATAAAGAACTTCTCAAACTCAACACCCAAAAAACAGATAATCATGTAAAAAATGGACAGAAGACATGAAGAGACATTTCTCCAAAGAAGACATACAAATAGCTAGCAGACACATGAAAAAATATTCAACATCATTAACCATCAGGGAATTTTAAAACAAAACCACATTGTGATACCAGTTAGAATTACAAAAATCAAGATGGCAAGAAACACAATGTTGGAGAAGTTGTCAAGAAATGGGAACCTTCTTACACTGTTGGTGGGAATGCAAGTTGGTACAGCCACTTTGGAAAATAGTGTGGAGGTTCCTCAAAAAGTTAAAAATACAGCAACACTTTGACCAAGCAATTACACTACAGGGTAAAGATATCGTGAAAAGAAGGGCCACATGCCCTCCAATGTTCATAGCAGAATGTACACAATAGCCTTTTACCCATTTTCTTTTTTTTAATTTTATTTTTTCAGTGTTTCAAGATTCATTGTTTATGTCCCACACCCAGTGCTCCATGCAATACATACCCTCAATACTCACCACTAGGCTCACCAAAACCCCACCCCTCCCCTCCAAGATCCTCAGTTTGTTTCCGAGATCAAAGTCTTTCATGTTTTGTTTCCCTTCCCAATTTACCCCACTTCCCATTCCTTGCCTTCTCCTACTATCTTCCATATTACTCCTTAGCTCCACAAATAAGTGAAACCATATGATTCTTGACTTTCTCTGTTTGGCTCATTTCACTCAGCAGAATCTCCAATCCAGTCCATGTTGCTACGAAAGTTTGGTATTGGGTACCTGGGTGGCTGAGTCTTTAAGCATCTGCCTTCAGCTCAGGTCATGATTCCAGAGGCCCAGGTTCGAGTCCCACGTCAGGCTCCCTGCTCAGCAGGAAGCCTGCTTCTCCCTCTCTCACTCCCTTTGCTTGTGCTCCCTCTCTTGCTGTGTTTCTCTCTGTCAGATAAATAAATAAAATCTTTTAAAAAAGTTGGGTATTTATTCTTTCTGATGGAGGCATAATATTCCATTGTATAAATGTACCATATCTTCTTTATCCATTCATTTGTTGAAGGACACCTTGACTCTTTCCACAGTTTGGTGATTGTAGTCTTGCTGCAATGAACACTGGGGTACATATGGCCCTTCTTTTCACTATATCTGTATCTTTGGGGTAAATACCCAGTAGTGCAACTGCAGGGGCATAGGGTAGCTCTATTGTTATTTTTTAAAGGAATCTCCACACTGTTTTCCAAAGAGGCTGCACCAACTTGCATACCCATAAACAGTGTAAGAGGGTTCCCCTTTCTTCACAGCCTCTTTAACACATTTTGTTTCCTGTCCTGTTAATTTTGGCCATTCTAACTGGTATAAAGTGGTATCTCAATGTGTTTTTTTTTTACTTTAAATTTATTTTATTTTTTCAGTTTTCCAAGGTTCATTGCCCATGCCCCACACCCAGTGGTCCATGCAAAAGGTGCCCTCAGTACCCACCACCCAGCTCTCCCATGCCCCCACTCCTCCCTCCAAGTCCTGTGTGCAGTCTCTCACGTTTTGTTTCTCTCCCTGAATTACCCTACTTCCCATTTACTTTCCTTCTATTGTCTTCTATTTTACCCCTTATGCAGCACAAGTAAGTGAAACCATGTGGTTTTGATTTGAATTTCCCTGATAGCTAGTGATGATGAACATTTTTTCATGTGTCTGTTAGCCATTTGCATGTCTTTTATGGAGAAGTGCCTCTTCATGTCTACTGCCCATTTTTTGATGTGATCATCTTTTTTTTGGTTGTTGAGTTTGTGTAGTTCTTTATAGATCTTGGATATCAGCCTTTTGTCTGTAGTGTCATTTGCAAATATCCTCTATCATTCCTTGTTTTGTCTCTTAGTTTTATTGACTGTTTCCTTTGCTGTGCAGAAGCTTTTTATTTTGATGAAGTTTCCTTTGCCTTTGGAGACGTGTCTTGAAAGAAGTTGCTGTGGCCAATGTCAAAGAAGTTACTGCCTATTTCTCCTCTAGGGTTTTGATAGATTTTTGTCTCACATTGAGGTCTTTCATCCATTTTGAGTTTATCTTTGTGTGTGGCATAAGAGAATGGTCGAGTTTCATTCTTCTATATGTAGCTGTCCAATTTTCTCAGTACCATTTATTGAAGAGATTGTCTTTTTTCCACTGGATATTTTTTCTTGCTTTATCGAAGATGATTTGACCACAGATTTGTGGGTCTATATCTGGACTCTCTACTCTGTTCCATTGGTCTATTTTTCTGTTCTTTTGTGCCAGTACCATGCTGCCTTGATGATCACCACTTTGTAACAAAGCTTGAAATCAGGTAATGTGATGATCCCAGCTTTGTTTTTCTTTTTCAACATTTGCTTAGCAAATTGGGACCTTTTCTGGTACCATATAAATTTTAGGATTGTGTGTTCCAGCACTTTGAAAAATGGCGGAATTTTGATTGGGATGACATTGAAAGTATAGATTGCTCTTAGCAGTATAGACATTTTAAATGTTTATTCTGATCCATGAGCATGGAATGCTCTTCTATCTTTTTGTGTTCTTCAAGTTCTTTCATGAGTGTTCTGTAGTCCTTGAGTACAGATCCTTAACTTCTTGGTTAGGTTTACTGCTAGGTGTCTTCTGGTTTTTGGTGCTATAGTAAATGGAATTGATTCTCTGATTTCCCTTTCTATATTTTCATTGTTAGTGTATGAGAATGCCACTGATTTCTGTGCATTGATTTTGTATCCTGCCACATTACTGAATTGTTGTGTGAGTTCTAGTAGTTTGGGGGTAGTCTTTGGAGTTTTCCATATAAAGTATCATGTCATCTGCAAAGAGAGAGAGTTTGACTTCTTCTTTGCCAATTTGAATACCTTTTATTTCTTTCTGTTGTCTGATTGCTGTTGCTAACACTTATAACACTATGTTGAACAATAGTGGTGAGAGTGGGCATTCTTGTCTTGTTCCTTATCTCAATGGGAAGGCTGTCAGTTTTTCCCCATTGAGAATGAGATTTGCTGTGGGTTTTTTAAAAAATATTTTATTTATTTTTTTGACAGAAAGAAACACAGCTAGAGAGGGAACACAAGCAGAGGGAGTGAGAGAGGAAGAAGCTGGCTTCCTGCCCAGCAGGGGGCCTGATGCAGGACTCGATCCTGGGTCTCCAGGATCATGACCTGAGCTGAAGGCAGTTGCCCAACCAACTGAGCCACCCAGGCGCCCCATGCTGTGGGTTTTTATGTAGACAGATTTTATAAGTTTGAAGAATGTTCCCTCTATCCCTATACTTTGAAGAGTTTTAATCAGGAATGGATGCTGTATTTTATCAAGTGCTTTTTCTGCATCAATTGAGAGGACCATGTGGTTCTTTTCTTTTCTCTTATTGATTTGTTTTATCATGTTGATTGATTTGTGAATGTTGAACCACCCTTGTATCCCAGGGATAAATCCCACTTGGTCATGGTGGATAATCTTTTCAATGTATTGTTGGATCCTTTAGCAAGGATCTTGTTGAGAATCTTGGCATCCATATTCATCAGAGATATTGGTCTGAAATTCTCCTTTTTGCTGGGGTCTTTGCCTGGTAGGGGATTAAAGTAATGATGGCTTTCCATAGAAAGAGTCTGAAAGTTTTCCTTCTGTTTCTATTTTTTGAATCAGCTTCAAGACAATAGGTATTATTTATTCTTTGAATGTTTGGTAGAATTCCCCAGGGAATCCATCAGGTCCTGGGCTCCTGTTTTTTGGGAAGTTTTTGATCATTGCTTCAATCTCAATACTATATGTTAGTCTACTCAGATTATCAATTTCTTCCTGTTCCTGTCTTGGAAGTTTCCAGGTTTCCAGGAATGCATCCATATCTTCTAGGTTGTTTAACTTATTGGCATATAACTGTTGATAGTAATTTCTGATGATTGTTTCTATTTCCTTGGTGTTAGTGGTGATCTCTCCCCTTTCATTCATAATTTTATTAATTTGGGACCTCTCCCTTTTCTTTTGGATTAGTTTGGCCAATGGTTTATCAATCTTATTAATTCTTTCAATGAACTAGCTTCTAGTTTCATTGATGTGTTGTATTGTATCTCTAGTTTCTAATTCATTGGTCTTGGCTCTAATCTTAATTATTTCCCATCTTGTGTGTGGGGTTGGCTTAATTTTTTGTTGATTTTTCTGTTCTTTCAGGTGTAAAGAGAGTTGGTCTATTCGGGATTTTTCAAGTTTTTTGAGTGAGGCTTGGATGGCTATGTATTTCCCTCTTAGGACTGCCTTTGCTGTATCCCATAGGTTTTGGGTCAATGTATCTTCATTCTCATTGGTTTCCATGAAATGGAAAGTTTAAGTTCTTCTTTGATTTCCTGTTGATACACAGATTCTTGAGCAGGATAGTGTCGGGGATGGTGTGTGATTCATCCCTCCCGCCATGTCCAAGACACCAGAAACTTTGGTGGAGGTACCCGTGAATGTGAATGAAAGTCTCTCCGGGCTTTCCCCACTAAGAATTTGGAGTTATGCTAATGCCGTGGTCATCAGCACCATCTTTACTTGCCTTTTGTTCTTCCTGCTCAACTATCAAACTGAGTCTATTCACAAACTTCCCTTTTAATGGTAAAGGCTGGTTTCTTAAGAAGACTTGACTCTAACTGCTCTAAATCACTTTGTTAAACTTTAACCTAACTGCATCCCCAAACTTCTTCACTTTGGAATAATAAAAGACTGGGACACTTGATAGTCAAGAGAAACAAAGGCAGAGACAAAGGCAGAGGAAACGGCAGAGGCAAAGGCAGAGAGCCTGTGAAGCAAGAAGCAGAGAGACCAAGAGAGAGAGAAGCAGAGAGAGCAAGAGAGACAGAAGCAGAGAGCGAGAGAGACAGAAACAGAGAAAAAGGAGAGCCAGAGAGACAGAAGCAAATCCAGAGAACCTGCAAAGCGAGAGAGGCCAGAGAGCCAGAGAGCCCAGAGGCCAGAGCCCAGAGGACAGAGAGCCAAGAATCCAGATCCCAGAGGACAGAGAGCCAGAGAGCCCAGAGGCCAGAGCCAGAGCCAGAGTTAGAGAGCCAGAGCTAGAGAGCCAGAGCCTGAACCTGCTTCATAGGTCTCTCCTAACTGACCTCGGGTCTGTCAGCTTGCATCAGATCTCCATGTCTGTGTCATTATTTTGCCTGCCAGACATCCCATGGTTCGGGACCTACATCTCTGCTGAGGCTGGTCCCTGGCAGGATAGTCTTTAGCTTCCATGTGTTTGAATTCCTTCTGAACTTTTTGTTGTTTTTGAGTTCCAGTTTCAAGGTATTGTGGTCAGAGAATATTCAGGGAATAATCTCAACCTTTTGGTATCAGTTGGCCTGATTTGTGACCTAGTATGTGATCGATTCTGGAGAAAGTTCTATGTGCAGTGGAGAAGAAAGAGGATTGTGCTGTTTTAGGGTGTAATGTTCTGAATTTATCTGAGATCCATCTGGTCCAATATATCATTCAAAGCTCTTATTTTTTTGTTGACTTTCTGTTTAGATAATGGGTCCATTGCTGAGAGTGGTCTGTTAAGGTCTCCTACAATTAATGTATTCATATCGATATGACTCTTTATTTTGCTTAACAGTTGGCTTATGTAGTTGGCTGCTCCCATGTTGGGGGCATAATATTTACATAATATATAAAATATTTATATAAATTTAATAAATATTTACAATTTTTAGATCTTCTTGGCGTATAGACCCTTTGAGAATGATGTAGTGTCCTTCTGTGTCTCTGACTACAGTATTTAGATTAAACTCTAATTTGTCTGATATGAGAATCACTATCCCATTTTCTTTTGAGGTCCATTGGCATGAAATATGGTCCTCCATCCCCTCACTTTCAACCTGGAAGTGTTTTTAGATTCAAAATGTGTCTTTTGTAGACAGAATATGGACAGGTCCTGTCTTTTTTTTCAGTCTGCAACCTGTGCTCTTTTATTGGAGCATTTAGGACATTTACATTGAGAGTGATTATTGATAGATATGTTTTTATTGACATCATGTTGCCTGTGAAGTCTTGTTTCTATTGACTACCTCTGTAAATTTCTGTTTTGTGTCACTCTTGGGTTTATTCCTCTTTTATAGAACCCCCCTCAATATTTCTTGTAGTGCTGGCTTGGCAGTCACATAATCTTTTAGACTTTGCTGGTCCTGGAAGCTCTTTATCTCTCCTTCCATTTTGAAAGTCAATATTGTTGGGTACATTATCCTTGGTTGCATATTTTTTTAATTTAATTTCCTGAATATGTCTTGCCAGCTCTTTCTGGCTTGCCAGGTTTCTGTGGACAGGTCTTACGTTATTTTGATGTTCCTCCCTCTGTACATAAGGGATTTCTTCCCCCTAGCTGCCCTTAAGGCATATTCTTTGAATTTATGATTCATGAATTTCACAATTATATGCCTAAAGGTTTTTCTAGCCTCATTGATGTTGGGGGGAGAATGTGTCCTCTCTTTTTCTAGAACATGAACACTTGTTTTATTCCCCAGATTAGGGAAATTTTCCTCCATGATTTTTCAACTATATCTTCTAGCCTTCTCTCTCTCTCTCAACTCCCTCAGGGATTCCAATAATTACGATATTGGAGCATTTCATGCCATCATTTATTTTCCCTAATTCTATTTTCATGCAATTTTATCTGTTAGTTCCAAGACTGCTCTTGATCCTCCTTCTCAACCCATCTGTCTTCTAAATCCATAATGCCATCTTCAGCTCCTTCTACCCTAGCTGTTAGTGTATTTAAATTAGATTGGATCTCATTAATAGCCTTTTTAACCTCTGCCAGTTTGGTTTTCAGTTCTTCCCTTACAGCCTCTATCTTGCCACTAATGTTCTTTTCCAACTTAGCCATTGCTTGGATAATTGCTACCATGAATTTAATTTCTGTCTTATTGTTTGTGTTCATATCTAGCAGTTCCGTGACAGGGGTTGCAGAATCTGAGTTTTTCTTCTGTTGGGTGTCTCTCCTCTGAGTCATTTTGGTGAGGGGTGGTTTAGGGGATGTATAGCTGAATATATCAACCACGATCCAGGTGAATTGCTCATTGGAAGGTTTCAGAACAATCAGAAGTCACCACTGAAAAGGAAGAAGAAAGAAAAAAGAGAGAAAAAAAGAGAAAAGAAGCAAGAAAAAACCCAACCAAAATGGGCCCCAATGGTAGGATTTATATGGCACAAAAACAAAAACAAAAAAGAATAAACAAAAAGACCATTGAAAGCAAAAGGAAGGGGATAAAAATCAAAAATCAAAACCCAACCCAAAAGACCCCAAAGAACAGTATTTATATATTAAAAAGGCAAAAAAATACATATACAGAAACATTGACAGAATAATAGGTTGAGAAGGTGAGGACAAACCATTGTTGTGGGCAAGGAAAGTATTTCAGTTCCTCCTGGGTGTATCTTGTTATTATTGTTAGAGGACTCCACTTTCTAGATATATAGGGAAATTAAATCTGGTTTAAATATAGAGGTAGTACTGAATAGGAATGAAGGATTACCTTGAAGTTTATATCTCTCTGCTGATGCTTTTCTGTCCCTGTAGGGATCCAGAAGTGTGTAGTCTTATATCTCAGGCTGATTTCATGGGTGTTTGCAGTGTTCTGGTAGATATTTATCTCACTTCAGGGAACCCTTTGAAATGGGTTCTCCTACTTCTCCACCATCTTACACCCTTGGCTTTTGCACATTTTCTAATTTGATTGTAGTTTTACAGTAGTTGTTGGAGGGTTTCTCAACATGAGTCCTTTCTCAGCTAAATGTCTTTTAAAGATTTTTTTTTATAGTATCTAGCTTGACCTTTCATCTCTTACAGAATCTTTAATACAACAAATGTTGTCCATTTGAGGTCTAATTTATCATGTTTTTATTTTAGGAATTATTCTTTTGGTGTTATGTTAAAAACTCTCAAAAAAGTCCTAGTTCCTGAAGATTTTCTTCTGCATTGTTATCTAAAATTTTTATAGTCTTAAATTTAAATATATGCTCAATTTTGAGTTAATTTTTGTGTAAGTCATGAAGTGTAGTTTGAGGGTTATTTTGTTGTTTTGGCCAGTGGATATCTGACTGCTCTAGCTTCACTTGTTAAAAAGATGTTGTTTCTTCCATTGAATTGTTTAATACCTTTGTCTAAAATCAGTTGATTGTCCTTGTGTGGCTTTATTTCTGGGATTTTTATTCTGTTCTATTCATCTTTATGTCCACCTCTCAGTCAATATCACACCGATTGCTATGAATCTACAAGTCTTGAAATCAACAAGAGTGATTTCTCCCACTTTATTTTCAGTTTTTAGAATTGTTGAAACTAAAATAGTTTCATTGCCCCTTCCATATGTATTTTAGAATTATTTTGTCTACATCTCCAAAACACCTTCTTGGTAGAAATTGTATTGAACTAGTGTATCAATGTGGGAAGAACTGACATGTTTACTTTGTTGAGTCTTTCAATTAATCAACATGGTATGCCTCTTTATTTATTTAGATATTCTCTTTTGTTTTCTGCATAGAAGTTCTATACATCATTTATTAGATTTCATTTTTGAGTTACTGTAAATGGTATTGTGCTTTTAACTCCAGTTTCCATGTGTTCATTGCTGGTGTAGAGAAATACAGTTACTTTGTATATATTGCTCTTGTGCTCTATGACCTTGCTGAACTTACGTCTTTGTGTGGGTTTTATTTTCCTTCTTTCCTTCTTTCCTTCCTCCCATCCTTCCTTCCTTCCTTTTTATTCCTTGGTATTGTCTGTGTAGACCATTATGTTGCTGCAAATAGGGACAACTTATTTCTCTTTTTCAACCTATATATATTTTATTTCCCTTTCTCTACTGCTCTGGGTAGAACTTTCACTACATAGAGTAACAATAGTTGCAGTGGACATTCTTGCCTTGCTTATGATCTTATAGGGAAAGCATTTATCATGTTTCAGTTTCAATAAGCTTATTCAATGTTACATTTTTTGATGACTTGGGAAATTTCAGTCATTATTTTTTGAGTATTTTTTTCAGTCCTAACTTCCTTTTCCTCCACTACTGACACTCTCATGATAGAGATTTTTCCTTTCCTTTTATTTTATTTTAATTCTGGTATAATAAATATATAATACGTATTATATATACATACAGTGTTACATTAGTTTCAGGTGTACAATATAATGATTCAATAATGCTATAAATCATTCAGTACTCATGATAAATATAACCTTTAATCCTCATCACATTTTTCACCCATCCCACCACCTCCCCATAAAGTAACCATCAATTTGTTCTCTACATTTAATAAAATGTTAGATTTTTGTTATAGTTCCATCAGTTTTTCAAGTTCTGTTTATAATTCTATTTTTTCCATTGTTGAAACTGGTTATTGTTATCATCAATCTTCTAGATCACTAATTCTCTCTTCTGTCCTCTCTATTCTCCTGGTGAGTCTACCTTTTGAGTGTTTTATTTTGTCATTTTAATGTTAATCTAGATCTAGTTCTCAAATGTCCATTTGGTTCTTTTATGTATCTTCCACTTCTTTGCTGGGACTTATTCTTATTTTAATTTGTTTTATGATGACTGCCTTAAAATACCTGTTGGTTAATTTTAATGTCTGTGCCCTCTTAGTGTTGACCTCTTTTGATTGTCTTTTCTTATTCAGTGTAAGATTTTCAATTAAAACTTGGAAATGTTGGGTCTTATAAGATTCTGATCTATAACGTAAAGTTAAAGAAGGGGACCTGCTTGTTATTGCCAAATGGGGTCAAAAGTCCAGGTTCTCCTTTCAGACCCTATTGACATCTGGGGATAAGGGGCTTCTTGTTATTGTTGGGTGGGGCAGATGTTCATATCTATACCTCTTTTGAGGTCACCATGTCTGAGAGGTAGAAGGGGAGTGTATATCTTCTCCCTCTGTAGCAGCTGCTGACAGTGAGGTGAAAAGGTTTTCATTAATGCTGTGGAGTTGATGTAACTCTTGACTTTACACTAGACTTCCTCTTAAATCTTCCCAACCTGGAGCAAGTAGGAAACCTTCCATGTGGGTGGAAGTCTAGGCTCCCCACATGGACAGGGAATGGAGAAGGAAGCAGAGATGAAAGTCCTAGCTCTCCACTCCCTGTGTCTTTGTCTGACACCACCTTGGAGGAGGGGAGAGATGGGGCACTCCATTATGGGCCTGGGTCTCCACTCAGCCTTTGCTGGTGGGGTAAGGTGGGTCTGTAGTTTTTTGTGTCTGGTCAGGATAAGTAGATTATTGTCCAAACATTTTCTCCTTTGTGAGGCTGATCCTTTGAGTTGAGAGACTATGTTTTTTGGAGGATATTTTTGTCTCTATCCATTGGCAGTTCTAAGTTTCCAACTTCTCCGGTATTCACTTTGGGTATTTGGGGCATTAAGAAAACTAATTATGTCATTCCTCAGGTCTTGAGGTACCTTTTTTTTTTTTTCCTAGTCTGTCTGTTTTTATCTTTTTGAGTCTTTGTATGCTTGTTTTATATGTAATATCAGGGGTTTTCAGTTGCATTTAATAGGAGGAGTAAGGAAAAATGTGTTCACTTCATTTTCTTGGAAGCAGAATTTGTTTTATAATTGCATAAAACATTTACATATTTCTGAAGTCAAATATTCAAAATAAATTATGTTCAATTAAGTCTAGCCTTTATCTTTAATTCTTCCATCCTCATGACTCCTTCTCCTTTAGATAATAATTTTTTTGTTTGTGGTTTATATTTTAATTTTTAACATAAAATGTATATTATTATATATAATAAATGTATAATATATACATATATAAATTTATAAATAAATATAAGCATATATTTGTTGAGGTTGATTTATATAAGACATATATATACAGATAAATAAATATAATTTTTTAAAGACAATGATATCCTATCCAATACATTTTTCTTCACCTTACTTTTTTCTCACTTATTATATCCTAGAGTAATTTCATAGTAGTATATAGAGCTATTCCTCATTCCTTACACAGCTGCATATTACTCCTTTGTGTGTCTAGTTTATCCAACCAGTCTCCTATTTCTAGACTTTTGTGTTATTTGCTGTGTTTTGCTGGTTTGGCACTTTTCCAACCTCAATAAATTTATTTTATTTTATTTTATTTTTAATAAATTTGTTTTAAAAGCAAAGTATATCATTATCATAAAAAGGAAAACAAGTGACTCTTACTACATGAACAAGATGAGACTGGGGAGGGAGACAAACCATAAGAGACCCTTAATCTCAGGAAACAAACTGAGGGTTGCTGGGGTGGGGGAGGGATAGGGTGACTGGATTATGGACAAAATAAAAATTAATAAAAGAAAAAATGAATAGAATAAAGCCAGAAAATTTTAATTAAATTCTCTCCTGTTGCTACTACCTTTTCATACTTTTACATATAGCATGATCTTTTTTCATTAAAAAAAGAGAGATCAACAAGTGATTGTGTTAAAAATGGATGGTGGCTTTCTTTTTGGTGTGATCGTGGAATGCAAACATCAATAAAATGGAATAACTTTTGCAGTATGTGATTCCCAGTTTCTAATGCCTTGTCTTTGTTTTGTCAACATCCAAATGTGAAGGATGGGGGAAATAGGTGAAGGGAGTTCAAAGATAAAAAGAAAAAATAATAAATAGAATAAAAACTCCTAAGCAACCTGAACTCCCACATAAACACGAACACAAAGAAACATTTTTACATGCAGTATATAACTGAAGGTTACCAAGTATTTTGGCTTCTGGAATAAGGTGTCAAAGCATGCGTTGACAAGTATCTTCAAAATCATATCAAAAAAGTAATCACATTCTTAACAGGTTTGCAAAATAACACTTAAAATAGTTCAAGTTACAATGAAAGTGACAGTCTATTAATCAGTAAGATTACTCAACTGAAATCCCCTTTCATAAACATTATATTAAGAAACATTTTAGATGACATAAATATACCTCATCCTTTACTTCCTTCTCCCCAGGGAGGACAAAACGGCAAAATAATTAATTCATACCACCCTCAACCTACTGATGCTCTCCTAAATCTCTGTAGAAGACTGAAGTTACTGCCTAAAATGACATGTAAGAGGTACGCCTGGGTGGCTTATTAGGTTAAGCGTCTGCCCTGGGCTCAGGTCATGATTCCAGGGTCCAGGGATTGAGGACCGTACTGGGTTCCTTGCTCAGTGGGGAGTCTGGTTCTCAATCTCCTTCTGTTTCCCCCCTAGTTGTGCTCTTTCTCTCTGTCAAACAAATAAATAAAATATTAAAAAAATAAAATGACATAAAAATTTGCTCACTATACACAAAATCTAATTAAAAAGGATTAAGAAATTTAAGGAAGGCTCTTTTAGGCTCAAAGCCTGTAACAACTAAACTTGAATCCAACACACACTACTTCTAGCTTCCAGGATTTCATCTCTAATGTTTACACATCACAAGATTAGTGTAATAAATTATGAACAATAATTTAAAAATGTTCCCCAAAATATACTCATTTAACTTTTCATTACCAGGTAGGTTTGGCGTACATGTCTAACTTGGCCCATGAATTAGTTTCAATCACATATATAAAGATTTACTCTTTTTTCCTCTTGACCTTAGAATGTCACAGAGAGAAAAGTAAATCCTAGCTTTAAGGGAGCATTCTCCAATGATGAAATGCACAGGGAACTGAGCTGAATTGCTAAATCAAGACACCATTGTTCACCAACTCCAGAGAGGAGCTGTCATGCTGATACTTAGTTTCAGCTAACTGAAATTCCCTAAGAAGGAAAATTAACTCAAATAACAAGAGGTCCAAAGGTAGGGTGTGCTTTCTCAGGCCTCTAGATTTGCTTTTTGGAGATTCTCTTGGCTCTTCTTGGCCTCAGTTTGGCCACAACAGTCTGGGCATCGAAACCAGAAAACGGCAAGCTCCAGAAAAAAAAAAAAAAAAGAAATGTCTTTTCTGGGTGTTTTTTTTTTTTTTTTTGAGACTTTACCAGAGCCTCCAACTTCTCACTACCTCAAATTGAACCACATATTCATTCACCATATCAACCACTGGGATGGGTTGCCAGGAGTCTTAAGAATCAAAACTCACCCCTAGTAAGTGAAGACTGAGTTAGCTATTTATGAAGAACACAGCTACTGGGAAAGAGAATTTAAATCTGGGTTCTATTTTGAAGGATGAGAATGCTAGAGAGTAGTCAACAGTGTTTACTATGCTGATAAAGGCAGGATAACCCTTATACTTCTCCCCCATCTCAATAGACTGAAGACACAAATTAGTACCTAGTAACCCATTTCATTTTATGGACATGAAAATCAGTGCCCAGAGAGGTGACAGTCCTATTCCTAGTCAGGGATGAGATAAGACTTGGAACCAAGTCTCCTGACCTCTGCCCAGAAATTCCTTCCTCAACAAAACCGACTTGTGTCTACTAATGGCATGAACTCCCTGTCCAGCAGCACAAAAAATGTATAAGATACTAGGTCATGTACACTGAATCCTTGCTGTGTGTTTGGATGCGAGTGCATTACCTCATGATACTCCAAACAATACCAGAATGCAGGTACTTCTGTAATTCTCATTTCACAAATGAGGAATCTAAGACTTATTGCCCCAGATCCCATAACTCATAAATGAGGATTTGGGTCTTGATCAGTCTGTGCTGACGCCAAAGTCCATCCTCATCACCACTGTGCACAGAACCATGTTCTGTGATCCATTCTGTCTGCAGCACAGACCACAGGGATGCCATGCAGACAGATCTGAAGGTGGGGATAAAAAACCAAGTGTGATTCTCAAACCTCCTGGCTACTATTTGTTCTTAGGCATGTTAGTTTTTGAGGCTTGGTTTCTTCACTTGCGAAATTGGGATGATAATCATTTCATATATTTCCCAGGCTTGTTTTGAGAATTTCTACATTATGTGTTCCCATATAAATTTATTTTGTAAGCATTTACTTATTCCTTCATTTATCCAGTCATTACTTGTCAAATATAGTCCTAGGAACAGTGGAAGTCACAGTGTTGAGGTAGGCAGGTGACATACCTAAAGATGCTTTCAGCATAACAATGACTAAAATGTGTGAATCACATTTTCTGGAATAAGAAGGCATGAGTTCAAATCTTGGTTCTACCACTTCTGGTGTCTGAATGTGAAAAGATTCCCTAACTTCACTAGCCTTTTTTATTTTCCCCCTATAAAGTGTAGACAATGCTACTTGATCCTGTAAGTGGTATTGTATAGTGATTGAGATAGTGAATGTAAAGACCGATAAACAATGGTATAGTTTTGCAGAAAGCAGATGGTTTGTAAACAAACCCAAAATCCATTCAGAAGGCATGGATATTTTTGAAAGTGTCTGCTCTGGTCTTATGGTGATATGTTTTAAGAAATCAGTTTATGTATAATTGCCAAGTTGAGACTCATGGTAATTATAAATGTGTTAGAAGTTCATAATTAAACAAGCCCCAGAGAAATTAAGCATCATGAAATTCACCCTGAATGATTAAGGTACAAACCCATACAAAATTTAATTTGATGTTTCTGTAATAATCTGACTTCATGGAACAAATTCTTAATTTGTTAAAGCTCAGAGTAATTTATACATGTCCTCCTAACTAGCAGACCTCCATAACATTCTTAATTAAGTTCATTAAGTAATATATTTGAGAGGAAAACACAATCCTTACCCATATATTAACAGTTTTTCATTTAATGTCAAACAATAAGCTTTACAAACAAATGCATAAACATAAATGGAATAAAAACAGGATATCTCCTAATCCAGATACACAATATTAGGATAAAATAACTAACTAACAGCATGGGGAATAGAGGTGATGTTTTCTCAAAGCTTAAAATTAATCACTGAGGGCTGTTTACTTTAAATCTTAAGTATATCTTAAAATGGTCCCTTTTCTCTAATCTGGTTGCCAGAGTTTCTTATTCATCTGCCACAAGAATGCATAACCAAAAACAAAAATTTGTTTTCCTACTTAAAACATGCTACTTAAAACGCTGCAGGGGGATGTCTTTTCTCTCAAGCATTGTCCACAAGGTTCTGTTGTGGAACAGTGGTTGCTTCATGTCTGTTATCCTGTGTTGGACATTTATTGCTTCACAAATGCAGATAATTCTTTTAGTCCCAGGAAGCCGCCATGCTGGTTTTCATCTCCCTATCCTCTGCTTATGCTCTTCCATCTAAAATGTGTACTCACCTCTCTACCACTTCACTGCCAGTTCTTGACCTAATAATCTCTCCAGACTTAGCTGAGTTGTAGACCTTCCTTAGAACTCTCATAGGCAATGTTATAGACACTGGGACAGGCAGGGCCATGTGTTGCAAAGGAAACAGCCAGTGGTGGATGGTTGAGGAAGCTACTTTAGATGGAGAAAGAGAAGGGTTTTCTGAGAAGTGGAAGTTAGAGTTGAGATCTTAACAATGAGAGAAAGGAGTCAGGGGAGTAGTATTCTAAGCAGAATAAAATCAAATGCAAAAAAAAAAAAGCAAAGCCCTCAAATAAGAGTAAACTTGATCTATTGAAAAATTGGGAGAAGGACAATGTGAGGCAAAAGAATGAGCAAAGGGGAGAATGGTGAGAGATGAGCTTTGAGGACCAGATTATACAGGCCTAGTGCTTTTATGAGCCAAGTAAAAGAAGAGATTGAATTTTATTCTGACTCTGATGCAGTGTAATTGTAGAGTTTTTTAAAAGCAGATTTACTGAGGTATAATTGTCACGCAATAAGCTGCACATATTAAAGCTTAAAGCTTATAGTTGATATACTTTAACAGATGTGTACACTAGTTATGCCATCACCACAATCCACAATCAAGACAGTGAACATATTTTTCACCCCCTCTATCATCTCTTCTTCACCTGATTAGCTGAGGCCCCCCTGGAATAATTTACTTTTTGGTTAACTTAGTCAACTGATTAATGATTATAATATATCTGTGAAGTTCCTTTACCTTTGCTGTACTTATTTGTTGGAAGTAAATTAAAGGTCCTACCCACACTCAAGGGGGAAGGAATAATAAAAGGACTTGGCTTACTGGGGGATATTTTAGAATTCTACCTATGTTAACAGGTCTTTCACATGTTTATCTTGAAGATGCTATTGTAAATGGCATTTAAAAATTAATTTCCAAGGGGTGCCTGAGTGGCTCAGTCAGTTAAGTGTCTGCCTTCTGCTGAGGTCATGATTAGGTCTTGGCCTCAAGCCCCATGTCAGGGTCCCTGATCAGTGGGGGAGCCTCCTTCTTCCTCTTCTGTTGCCATTCCCCCTTGCTTGTGTTTATTGTCTTCCTCTTTTTCTGTCAAATAGATAAATAAATAAATACAATCTTTAAAAAAAATTAATGTCTGGGGTGCCTGGGTGGCTCAGTACGTTAAGCATCTGACTCTTGATCTCAGCTCCGATCTTCATCTCAGGGTTGTGAGTTCAAGCCTGGAGTGGGGCTGCACACTGCGTGTAGGGCCTACTGAAAAAAATAGTTAAAAAAGTGAATTTCCAGTTATCTGGAAATAGTCTGACATACTATTTATTTTTGTATATTGCTCTTGTATTCTGTAATATTGCTAAACTTTCTTCTCTAAGTCCCAGCCATTGTATACATATGATGGCAAAGATAGCCCCTACCTGTTAGGGTAATTTGGAGGACTTCACGTAAGGGTGTCTGGTATATTATAAATAATACATTTGAAGATGATGATGATAACATTTGAGCTTATTATTGTGTTTTTCTCCTTTAGTAGATTGTAATCTCCCTAAAGTTAGGCATTACAGCTACTTTATTTTTGGATAGTGGACCTACATGCTCAGTAAATATTTGGTATTTACTAATGACCTATAGTGCAAATGGAGATGAGGATATTGACGGAGAAGATACTACAGAGAGAGAATAAACAAAAAAAAATGTTTAGTCTTTTAAACGAAAATGATCTATAGAAGAGAGAGAAGAACTGAGTCTGACATCTGGGTCTTTGGCTTGAATGAGTGGTGGCTCATCCCCCATTCACCAACAGAAAGGGAAAACTAAAAGTTTTTGGGAAGGTAAAATACTCAATTAGAATTTGTAAGTTGAAAGTGTCAACAGCACATCAAGTGCTGATGTAGCCAAAGTTTTGGAAATGTATATTTTTTTAATTGAGCCTTTATGATGCTCTAATTTGGGCCCACATTTGGGAAATTTCATGGTCCTGATTTTGTACTTTTTGTGTGTGATAAAATACATACATGCAAAATTTACTATCTTAAGTATACAGTTCAGTGGAATTAAATACATTCATGTTGCCGTGCAACCCTCACCAGCATGCATTTTCAGACTTCTTATCATCTTGCAAAACTCCGTGATGGCACCTGATTAGAAAGATAAATTTAGTGAATTATAGTAGAAGATTATTTTCAAACATCATGATTTTTTGGAGAAGCTTAAAAAAGAGTGATAGCATAGTGATTGTAAATGATTTGTGATTTTTGTACAAGGTTTTTTATTATTAGAGTTTTTTTGGGCAACTACCTAATCGTTTATACAAGATGATACAGATTATCATAGGTAATTGCCACTTATTTTGTCTAGAAAGGCAGGGGGTGTGATGACATCCCAGAGGTTTATGTGGGGCTTTTTGAGAAATAAACTTTTAAAATTTAAAATTTTTATTTTTACTTAAAAAATCATTGTTCTTTTTTGATTATTTTTATTTATTTATTTATTATTTATTTATTTTTCTTTCTCTTTAATCTTTTTGTGAACAAGAATGTCATGGCAGCACTGTTTTGTTTTTGGAGAGAAATATAAAAACAACATCTTTTGAGGTTAAGAGGATCAGTCCCAGAAATCTTGGGTCAGGAATTGAACATTTCAGATAAACATCTACTGGTTATATTGAAATCCAGGGCAGGCAGAGCAATCTATACTTTCAATGCCATTCCAATCAAAATTCCACCAACATTCTTCAAAATGCTGGAACAAAGAATATTAAAATTTATACGGAATCAAAAAAGAACCCGAATCGCTAAGGAATTGCTGAAGAAGAAAAGCAAAGCTAGGGGCATCTCATTACCTGACTTCAGGCTTTATTACAAAGCTGTGATTACCAAGACAGCGTGGTACTGGCACAAAAACAGAGAAATAGACCAATGGAACAGAGTGGAGAGCCCACATATGGACCCACAAGTCTATGGTCAAATCATCTTTGACAAAGCAGGAAAAAATATCCATTGGGAAAAAGGACAGTCTCTTCAATAAATGGTGCTGGGCAAATTGGACAGCTACATATAGAAGAATGAAACTAGACCATTCGCTTACACCACACACAAAGCCAAACTCGAAATGGATGAAAGACCTCAATGTGAGGCAGGAATCCATCAAAATCCTGGAAGAGAACATAGGCAGTAACACTTTGACATCAGCCACAGCAACTTCTTTCAAGACACGTCTCCAAAGGCAAAGGAGACAAAAACAAAAATGAACTTCTGGGACTTCATCAAAATAAAAAGCTTCTGTACAGCAAAGGAAACAGTCAACAAAACAAAGAGGCAACCCACAGAATGGGAGAAGATATTTGCAAATGACACTACAGACAAAGGGCTGGTATCCAAGATCTGTAAAGAACTACTCAAACTCCTCATGCACCAGTGGGAGAAGGAAAGTAAATGGGAACTAGGGTAATCTAGGGAGGGAAACAAAACAACAGAGACTTTGGACACAGAAAAAAACTGAGGGACTTGGAGGGAGGGGGGTGGAGGGGTGGGAGAGCCTGGTGGTGGGTACTGGGGACACCTAAAGCGTGGAGCACTGGGTGTGGGGAATGGTGAATGAATCTTGGAACACTGGAAAAAAAATTAGTAACAAGTAAAAAAAAGTAAAAAAAAAAAAGAACTACTCAAACTCAACATCCAAAAAGAAGATGAACACATCAAAAAATGGGCAAGAGACATGAAGGCACTTCTCCATAGAAAATATACAAATGGCTAACAGACACATAAAAAAATGTTCATTGTCACTAGCTATCAGGGGAATTCGAATCAAAACCACACTGAGATACCACCTTACACCAGTCAGAATGACCAAAATTAACAAGTCAGGAAACAACAAGTGTTGGAGAGGCTGTGGAGAAAGGGGAACCCTCTTACACTGTTGGTGGGAATGCAAGCTGGTGCAGCCGCTTTGTAAAACAGTGTGGAGATTCCTTAAAAAATTCAAAATAGAGCTACCCTATGGCCCTGCAATTGCACTACTAAGCATTTACCCCAAAGATACAGATATAGTGAAAAGAAGGGCCATATGCTCCCCAATGTTCATCGCAGCAATGGCCACAATCGCCAAACTGTGGAAAGAGCCAAGGTGCCCATCAACAGATGAATGGATAAAGAAGATGTGGTACATATATACAATGGAATACTATGCCTCCATCAGAAAGGATGAATATCCAACTTTTGTAGCAACATGGACTGGACTGGAAGAGATTATGCTGAAATAAGCCAAGTAAAGAAAGTCAAGTATCGCATGGTTTCACTTACTTGCGGTGCATGAGGGGTAACCTGGAGGACAGTGGGAGAAGGAAAGTAAATGGGAAGTAGGATAATCCAGGGAGAGAAACGAAACAATGGAGACTTTGGACACAGAAAGAAACTGAGGGACTTGGAGGGAGGGAGGTGGAGGGATGGGAGAGCCTGGTGGTGGGTACTGAGGACACCTATTGCGTGGAGCACTGGGTGTGGGGAATGGAGAATGAATCTTGGAACACTGGAAAAAAAAATTTAAGTAACAATAATAATAAAAAAAAAAGAAATCCAGGGCAGGAAAGAAACTTTCAGGCCAAGTACATCCAGTTGTCTGTAGAATACAGACCAGCTTCCAGCTCAGTGATTGGGACTCTAAGTGGTTTCTGGGGTTTGAGAGAATGAGGAGGCAGGTGGTGATGCCCATGAAACCTTGTACCATTTTGATATCAATGAAATGTGGTTATTAAATTTAAAAAAATCATAAAATTCAAATATACCAAGCGGCTTTTGTAAATAAGATTGTCTATAAGGGTGTGTTTTCTGGATTTTTGAGAAGGCATTTAAGGCAAATCATGAGATTGCCCTCACAAATATGATGTGGGTTCTTGGGTTATAGGAACATCTGGCTCCAGAAATACGAATGGTGACAGGGACCAGGAGCATAATGGCACATAAAAGGCTGTAAAGTGTTTTGATTCAGAAGATTTTTTTTTAAAAAAAGATTTATTTATTTATTGGAGATGGAGAGAGAGTGTATGGGGGGAGGGGTAGAGGGAGAGAATCTTCAAGCAGACTCCCCCCTGAGTGTGGAGCTAGACAAGGAGCTTGAAATGGGGCTTGATATCATGACCCATGAGATCATGACCCATGAGATCATGACCTGAGCTAAACCAAGAGCGGGAGGCTTAACTGAGTCATCCAGGTGCTTCTCATTCAGAATATTTTTAGGAATGCCACAAATGTCATTGTTACTCTAAATGAACTAAAGATACAGTGTTACTGTAATCTGGCTGGAATTGCATCTGGCCGGGACTATGCATGTCTCCAGCGATTGCTGGTGATAAATGATTCAGAGGACAGTTCCATTTGAGAGAGGAGATGAAGTAAGGCAATGGTATATTATTTTAGGATTGGTAAATAATTGTTATCGAAAAGGGTCCATTAGATTTAAATAGGTTTTTCTTCCAAATCCCAGCTTTGCTTGCACAAAGATGCCTGATAATAAATGCTCTTTTTATTGATTCTACAAGGTTACTTTAGCAAAGCAAACATGGCAAAACTGATTCTGTCATCCTTTTCCTTTTATATATCTGTGACCCCTGAAGTTACAGATCAAATTGAGAGCAAAGTAATCACTGTGATTATTTCATCCTTACATATGAATGAGTCAATTTCAAAATACTTTGCCCTTTATTTTATCCTTGCAGAAATGAAGCTGCCTATCAAAAAGTAACTTGAATGGCGCTCTCAAATATGTATTCATCTTCAAAATGTCCTTTAAGTTTCTTTCCAATGAATTAAGAGAGCACTAGCCACCATGATAGTGCTACACCAGTCTTTGCCCTTCACATATTTTCCATGTGGAGCCTCATGGGGATGAGGAAGGATGTTCCAAATAGCCTTGCGCCAGGTGTTCAGGCTGATGGAGGGCTTGACATCTTGCATGTGTGGTGCCTGTAGCTATTCTGATGTTGATATCCAACTAGGAAAGGAGGGAAGAGAGACAGCCTAAGAGAACCATGTGGGAGGCTTATTTGGAGCACACTTGACTTCCACCATATCCTTAGGCCTGAACTCAGCCCATTGGCATCTGGATACCGGGATGCATGGAAACATAGTTGCTGTGCAGAAACATCTTTATCCTGTTGAGAGTGGACAGCTTGCCATCTCTGCCACCAGTGCTACATGACAAAAGCAAATCAGGTATTTAGATAAGTTGGAGACATTGTAAAAATTTACCCATGAAACTATAAAAATTTATCTAAATTTTAAAGTTGGTTTTGTAACCAAACAAGGAGATATGGGTAAAGCATTCCCTCCTACCCCATTCTCTCTCTCTCTCTCTCTCTCTCTCTCTCTCTCTTTCTCTCTCTCTCTCTTTCTCTCTTTCTCTCATTCTTCTCTGCTGACAGGACTTTCAAATGACAGGCTTTGCTTTTAGAAGGTATCTTTGAAATGCATTGTCTTGATGTTCTATCTTATACTTTAAAAGAACATAATGACCAACAACTCAGTTCCTTATTAATACTGTGCCTCCTCTAATTCCTGGCATGGTGTTCTATCATCTGGAGTCCATCCAGCTTTGCAAAGGTCTTGTGATGCCTGATGCTGGCTCTTATCTCTTCACTAACTATTTCCCTCTCTAGTTCTTCAGTTGGGCTGGTTTGCAGATGGAGGATTCTTTTACTTTTGTTAAAGCTACAGTAGAGATAGAAGTGCAAGGGGGTACCTGGAATTTTTAAAAATCAGGTATGGTAAGATATGCAGTCATGGAAATGATTCCCAGAAGGAAGATGTTTTTATTTTACTTGGGGTCCCCTAGACACGGGGAAGCATGGTGCTCCACACAGGGCCTTGTGGGAAAGTATGAACATGGGATAAACAGACACACAGAGAGGACTATGAGTGAGCAGGAGACTTTACTGTGTTTTTTTTTTGGGGGGGGGAAGAATCAAACTAGGCAAGCTAAATGGGTTTAGGACTGGCCAGTTTGAATGATTTCAGTGGGCTCTGGGCACAAGGATATCCCTAGGTATCTAGTACCTGGCCCTGGAGTGATTAGGGAAGAGAGAGAGTGGCCCAGAGTGAGATTAAGGAAGTGGTGGGGAGTGTGGGCTGTGGGCTGATACATTTGTGTATCCCACGTGCTGTACCATTAAAGTATTTACTGTGTTTAGAAACTGGCTAACCCTAGGAAGGGCAACCTTTCTAGGGTGAGCAAGGCCCCACATGTTAGAGCATCATGAATACAGAAAATAATGAAGTGTGGTTAATACAAAACCCAGTGCTAATCGTTTGCATATGCACTACAGTGCCTTAGATGTAACAGTGTAGAGACCAACTGGAGATAGCCTTTTCAAATTATTTATATTTATAATACAATTACTTGAAAACAAATGATTATCTAATATAAAACTAATTTATCTCAACTAGATCTTCCTACTGGTAACATCTCTCTTTCTCTCTTACACACACACACACACACACATACACACACACACACACGCGCGCACACATTTTATAGCAGAAACATAGTAGCTAAAACCTTAACTGTAGGTGAGCGTCTGTCTGCTGATGGACCATGAGCGGGCCTGGGGCCCGACACTCTCTCCTGTGGCAGCGGATACTACCACTGCACAGGGGTCCAGGCAGGAATACTTGCCCAAGGGATGGGTCTCTAGCAAAGAATGGACCTCTGGCATGAGGAGAACCCTAAACCTATAGGGGAGCAATGCTGCTGGGGTATGGAAGCTCAGAGTTTCTATATGGAGTGAACCCTACTCTATTGATCCCATGTATGGTTTGTGCCCATGCTGTCCCTGCTTATACCTAAGTGATGGAAGGTTTCACATATATGTAAGTTACACAGCCCCGCATGTGGATCCAGGTGGGATGAGGTAGCTCTCACAGGGGTGTGACTGTTAATGTATTGGTCCAGTAAAGTGTGTACCAACCCCATGAATTAGAGATATAGCTAAGACACATGCCCAGCTGTGTGTTTCCAGGTAAAGGGGCCTCTACTCAAAGAACACTCTTGGTCTGCTGCCCCATTTCTTTTCCCCTCTTCCTCAGTGAATTAATGAATCTTCTGATTGACAGCTAACCGTCCACCTCGATGGCATGGAGCTAATCCATTAAAAACAGGAAAGCACCAGTTATTAATTTTCTTCTCTCTTCCTGAAATCCTGGCTGAGAATGCATTGCTTTGTAACCTCTCTGGTGGGATGGGGTGTGAGCAGGCCCCTTTGACACACATGTAGAACCATATTTTGAGGGGCGCCTAAGTGGCTCAGTTGGTTAAGCGACTGCCTTCAGCTCAGGTCATGATCCCGGAGACCCGGGATCAAGTCCCGCGTGGGCTCCCTGCTCGGCAGGAAGCCTGCTTCTCCCTCTCTTGTTCCCCCTGCTTGTGTTCCCTGTTTCGCTGTGTTTCTCTCTGTCAAATAAATAAATAAAATCTTTTAAAAAAAAAGAACCATATTTTGAAAATGACTTATCAAAAATAAAAATTAACATTGTAATCTAATGGTTGCCTCATTGCCTCAGTTGATTATGACCTGCAACAGAGGAAAAAAGAATTGCTCTTTATTGGTTTCTCACATGCCAGCATCATCCCATGTGCATTCCTGTGCATGTGGCAGGATGCAAAGTCCCTAGAGAGAGTTTCAAAGGCCTGTGTCTCCATCTGCATTCACCCATTCCTCCTTGCTTGTGACTTTAGGCAGTTCATTGGACTTCCTGGCTCTGTTTCCCTGTCTACTGAGTAGATGAGTTTGTCTAAAATGATCTCTGACAATGTTTGCTTTCTGCCTTTGCTTCTTATCCAGGTCCCACTTTGTGTACTTACTTTAGCTGAACATTGTATTACATGGGGCTTCCTGAGCAAGATAATTTTATATAGGAAAGTCAAGAGTTTGCATTCCATCCCAATGATCCTGGAGGTTGGCAGTGATTCTTACCAAAGACTTTGGAATGTGTTTCAGAGAGTCTGTTAAGTCCCTGAAAGTGTTTGAAAAATGTATGTGAGTATTTGTGGTGCATGAGAATATTTCCACAGGTCTTCAAAGCTTCGCCAAATTTTCAAGTGGGTAGGGCCTGCTGCTGTGGGGGAAGTCACTGGGCAGCATGACGTGAGTGGGGAAACATGCCTTCAGCTGGAGAACAAGGCCTTGAGGCCTTGTAAGAGAAGCTTAGGTTGTGACTGGTGCACAGAGTTGGGACAGCTTTGTCTCCCATCCCATTCAACACCAATGCAACATTGCACAACTGAATGAGCTCTAACACGATCTTGCAGGGCTGCTCAGCCATTCTCCATTTTGCCACCCACTTGAGTGAAACACATTAGTTGATCTTCATGGATAAAGAGAAGGTCATTAATTAGATGTGAGATTTGGGAACAAATATAATGGGTACCTCTAATATCAAAGCAATTGATCAGGAAGTCTCCAACTGGTTTAAAGAACACCTTGGATTTTTCTTGTGTGAAATTCTTTGTGAATCAAATTAACCAGGTAGTTCTCCATATGATTTTGTACTGTGTGGACATGCTATAATCTTTTGTGGTCTCTGCCAATTTTCTTCTGGATCAATGACTCTACAAAGTACTGTCTTTCATGCCCAGTTTAAAGCCTTTAGTTAAAATCTTTTCTGCTCCTTAGAGAGTAGAAATAGACTGCATATGTGTACCTTTCTCTTATTTCTCTTGCCTTTTCTCTATTCATATTGGTCTTGGGAGAGTGACTTTATATGATACATTACCCAAAGCCTCATGAAATATGTGCCTATAAGAAAATGGTTATTTTACTTTCCAATTTTCTGGGCTTTCATCTTCACATCCACCCATTCAATTAACTCAGATTTTATTAATTCCACATAACAAATGATGTTGAGAGAAAAAGAAGTGGTTTATAATCAAATGAGTTATTTTACTGACAAAGGAAATAATCCTAAAGAGGATATTTGTATGTTCACACAAGGTATATTTGAAGACTTGATAAATTCTGTTGGACGAGGTATTTGAAAGACAAAACTCAGCAAAGGAAATATTGGAGAGATTGTCTGAATCATTTCATAAGGCAAATCCAAAATTTGTGATGGCCAAGTTTAATTCAATTGTTAAAAATACAAATTGAATATTGCAATTTTTCTTAAATAGCCTATCACCTGCTTGTAATGTTGAATTTCTGAATTATTTGATTTTGACTGAAGGACTGTCATCTAAGAGTCATCAAAGACATCTATTTTATAATTAAAATATTTTATTTCTTTGTCAGAGAGAGAGAGAGAGCGAGCAAGAGAGAGAGCAGGCACGAGCAGGAAAAGTTGAAGGCAGAGGGAGAAGCAGGATCCCCACTCAGCAGGGAGCCCAATGTGGGACTCCATCCCAGGACCCTGGGATCATGACCTGAGCTGTGCTGGGGACCAGCTTCAGCAGAGATGTGGGTCCCGAACCAAAGGATTCTGGCAGGCGAAAATAATGACACGGACACGGAGATTTGATGCAAGCTGACAGACCCGAGGTCAGTCAGGAGAGACCTATGAAGCAGGCTCTGGCTCTGGATCTGGCATTGGCTCTAGCTCTGGCCCTGGCTCTGGCTTCTTGCTCTGCAGGTTCTCTCTTCACAGGCTCTATGGTCTCTGGCTCTTAGGCTCTCAGGCATTGTCTCTGCTTTTGTCTTTCTTTTTGCTTCTATCTCTGTCTTTGCTTTTGTTTTTGTCTCTCTACTGTTTTTCTACTGTTTTTGTCTCTTTACTGTTTCTCTACTGTTTCTGTCTCTCTACTGTTTCTCTACTGTTTCTGTGTCTCTACTGTTTCTCTACTACTTCTCTACTGTTTCTGTACTGTTTCTCTACTGTTTCTGTACTGTTTATCTCTCTGCTTTCTTTGTCTTTCTTGACTGATAAGGGTCCCAGTTTTTTATTATTCCAAGGCAAGAGGAGGTTGGGGGATGCAGTTAGGTTAAAGTCTAAGAAAGTGAATTTTGATTACACAGTGTCCTTGTTAGAGAAACATAGTGCTTTGATCAGTGAAACATGTTTTTGCAGGTGTACCTATCTACAGTTCAGAGTTAACTCCCCAAACCAAACCAAGGACATGTTGCTCAGTAAGGTTTTTTACAGTTTCTACATTTGGTGCTTAAACGATAAAGGGTAGACTAGTGATACGGTGTTTTTTAAGCAGGTTTTACAAACAAGAAAGCATTTGAAAGGCTAGATGAGTTATTTACAAAGTTTTAGCTACATTATTAACACAATGACCAAAAGTTAGTCTGTTTGGCATCAAGGAGAAAAATAACTTCTTTTGCAAAGGTAAAAGCATTTGCTCAAGCCTGTTTTCCCATAACTGGGTACAGAACTCCTTATTATGTATCTTTAGTGCGTGTGGCGATGTCCTTGTTAGTATAGTTTTATTTTTTATATTAAGCCCTTTATTTAACCATTTAAAAACCCTGACAATTTCCTCCATAGAGCTGCAGGATATCTAAGATTAAACTGTTTTTAATGATGGTAAGTGGAAACAAAAGTGTTTACTTGAGTAAGTAAAGTAAGAAGAAATAGTGTCAAAGAATTTATGGTAGTTAAACAGACAAGGAACAAAGGAAACAAATATTTTTTGGTGTCAGTGATTGCAACTTTGCAGAGCTCTTTCACTTTGAGGGAGGATCATTGCTCTCCATGCCTTGGATGAGCGCTTGCCCAGGTGCACATTCCAGGGACACAAAGGACATATTGCCCCAGCCCACAGGGTACGTGTCTTTTTAGATTTTTGGTGGGGAAAGCCTGGAGGGACTTTCATCCACATTCATGGGTACCTCCACCAAAGTTTTTTGGCGGCTTGCGGCATGGCAGGAGGGGCGGATCACGCCATCCCCAACAGAGCTGAAGGCAGATGCTTAACTGACTGAGTCACCCAAGTGTTCCAAAGACCTCTATTTTAAACCGGAATAAGAAAAGATAAATAAATTACTGTTGCCCTGAAAGTTATCCCCAGCTCTATCAAGTGCTGTAGATATTCTAGATAGGGAAACAATAGCAAAGATCCTGCATCTTTGCAGACTTGTCACGGCATAGAACATTACTCTAATCCCCAAACTAGACAAAGACCCCATCAAAAAGGAGAACTTCAGGCCAATATTTCTGATGAATATGATGCCAAGATTTTTAACAAGATCCTTGCTAACAGGATCCAACAATACATTAAAAAGATTATCCACCATGACCAAGTGGGATTTATCCCAGGGATGCAAAGGTGGTTCAACACTCCCAAATCAATCAACATGATAGAACAAATCAATAAGAGAGGAGAAAAGAACCACATGGTCCTTTCAACTGATGCAGAAAAGGCATTTGACAAAATACAACATCCGTTCCTGATTAAAACTGTTCAAAATACAGGCATAGAGGGAACAATCCTCAACCTTATAAAATCTATCTATGAAAACCCCATAGAAATTATCATTTTCCATGGTGAAAAACTGAAAGCCTTCCCTCTGAGATCAGGAACATAAGAATGCCAATTCTCACCACTACTGTTCAACATAGTGTTAGAAGTCCTAGCAACAGCAATCAGACAACAGAAAGAAATGAAAAGTATTCAAATTGGCAAAGAAGAAGTCAAACTCTCTCTCTTTGCAGATGATATGATACTCTATGTGGAAAACCCAAAAGACTCTACCCCCAAACTACTAGAACTCATACAATAATTCAGTAATATGGCAGGATACAAAATCAATGCACAGAAATCAGTTGCTTTCTTATACCCTAACAATGAAACTGTAGAAAGAGAAATCAGAGAATTGATTCCATTTACCATAACACCAAAAACCATAAAATACCTAGGAATAAGCCTAACCAAAGAAGGCAAGGGTCTGTACTCGAGGAACTACAGAGCACTCATGAAAGAAATTGAAGAAGACACAAAAAGATGGAAGAGCATTCCATGCTCATAGATTGGAAAAATAAACACTGTTAAAATGTATATACTGCCCAGAGCAATCTATACTTTCAATGCTATTCTGATCAAAATTCCACCAACATTTTTCAAAGTGTTGGAACAAACAATCCTAAAATGTATATGGAACCCAAAAAGACCCCAAATCGCTAAGGAATTGTTGAAGAAGAAAAAAAAAAAGCTGGAGACATCTTATTACCGACTTCAGGCTTTATTACAAAACTGTGATCACCAAGACAACATGGTACTGGCACAAAAATAGACAAATAGACCAATGGAACAAAGTAGAGAGTCCAGATATGGACCCACAAGTCTATGGTCAAATCATCTTCAACAAAGCAAGAAAAAATATCCAGTGGGAAAAAAGTCTCTTCAGTTAATGGTGCTGGGAAAATTGGACAGCTATGTATAGAAGAATGAAACTAGACCATTCTCTTACACCACACACAAGACAAACTCGAAATGGATAAAAAACCTCAACATGAGGCAGGAATCTATCAAAATCCTGGAGGAGAACATAGACAGTAACTTCTTTGACATTGACTACAGCAACTTCTTTCAAGACACGTCTCCAAAGGCAAAGGAGACAAAAACAAAAATGAACTCTTTGGACTTCATCAAAATAAAAAGCAAAGGAAACAGTCAACAAAACAAAGAGGCAACCCACGGAATGGGAGAGGATATTTGCAAATGACACTACAGACAAAGGGCTGGTATCCAAGATCTATAAAGAACTACTCAAACTCAACATCCAAAAAGAAGATGAACACATCAAAAAATGGGCAAGAGACATGAAGAGGCATTTCTCCATAGAAGATACACAAATGGCTAACAGACACATGAAAAAATATTCATCATCACTAGCTATCAGGGAAATTCGAATCAAAACCACACTGAGATACCAACTTACACCAGTCAGAATGGCCAAAATTAACAAGTCAGGAAACAACAAGTGTTGGAGAGGCTGTGGAGAAAGGAGAACCCTCTTACCTTGTTGGTGGGAGTGCAAGTTGGTGCAGCCGCTTTGGAAAACAAGGTGGAAATTCCTTAAAATATTAAAAATAGAGCTATCCTATGACCCTGCAACTGCACTACTGGGTATTTACCCCAAAGATACAGATACAGTGAAAAGAAGGGCCATATGTACCCCAATGTTCATTTCAGCAATAGCCACAATCGCCAAACTGTGGAAAGAGCCAAGGTGCCCTTCAACAGATGAATGGATAAAGAAGATGTGGTACATATATACAATGGAATACTATGCCTCCATCAGAAAGGATGAATGTCCAACTTTTGTAGCAACAGGGACAGGACTGGAAGAGATTATGCTGAGTGAAATAAGCCAAGTAGAGAAAGTCAAGTATCACATGGTTTCACTTACTTGTGGTACATAGGGGTAATATGGAGGACAGTAGGAGAGGGAAAGGAAATGGGAAGTAGGATAATTCGGGGAGGGAAAGGAAACATGAAAGACTTTGTTCTCAAAAACAAACTAAGGGTCTTGGAGGGGAGGGGGTGAGGGTGGATGAGCCTGGTGGTGGGTACTTAGGGCACTTATTGCATGGAGTACTGGGTGTGGGGCATAAACAATGAATCTTGGAATACTGAAAAAAATATAAAAACATTTAAATAATAGAATAAGAAAATAATAAAATTTAAAAAATTGGGGGCACTGGGTGGCTCAGTCGTTAAGTGTCTGCCTTTGGCTCAGCTCATGACCTCAGAGTTCTGGGATCAAGCCCCGCATCAGGCTCCCTGCTTGGTGGGAAGCCTGTTTCTCCTTCTCTCACTCCCCCTACTTGTTCTCTCTCTCTAGCTGTGTTTCATTTTGTCAAAAAAATAAAATCTTTAAAAATTTTTTTTGAAGATAAATGTAAAAAAAATTAAAAATGAAAATTATTTATTCCTCAAACAGTACCAAAGCAACAGTAACAGTTTAAAAGAGAAAACAGAATCCCACAGAGTATCAACCATATAATCCATAATCTAGTTTTCTGTTTCTTTGCAACATCTAGTCCTAATGTGTTTTACTTTTCATAGGCAAAATCATAGTCAAAATAAAATTTTTATTGTTTTCCTAGCTTATTCCTGACATATCTATATGGACACATGCCATGGAGAGGTTGCAGCATAATTTGTTTAATCATTGTTTGATTGACAGATATTTAAATGTTTGTGCATTTTTTTATTAAAAATATCAAAATGTGTAGTTTCTGTATAACACTGTTTCTATTGTAAAAATTAAGTACTTCTTTCAGTTAAACCCCCAGATTTGGAGTTTTAGAAATGGATAAAAAAATTGTGGGTTATTTCACTCAGCATAATCTCTTCCAGTCCAGTCCATGTTGCATGAGGGGTAACCTGGAGGGCAGTGGGGGAAGGAAAGTAAATGGGAACTAGGGTAATCCAGGGAGGGAAACAAAACAACAGAGACTTTGGACACAGAAACAAACTGAGGGACTTGGAGGGAGGGGGGTGGAGGGATGGGAGAGCCTGGTGGTGGGTACTGGGGACACCTAAAACGTGGAGCACTGGGTGTGGGGAATGGGGAATGAATCTTGGAACACTGGGAAAAAAATTAAGTAACAATAAAAAAAATTGTGGGTGTCTTCATCATAATACACTCTAAGGACTTACTAATAATTTCTTACTCACATTTCACATTCCAGAAAGCATTTGGAAAACTATCTGGCCAAAATGAAGAAATATCTATTGGAAAAATGTGTATTTATGGTAGAGTTAGTGGACTCCGTTCCTGAACAGCACTCTGAACTTGGAAATGAAGAATTGTGAATGACAGCCTCTCAGTGCTTTGTGATAGGGCTATAATGGCCATTGATTTTTACTTCTTGATGATTAACTAGCTCTTGAAATTCTGGTTCAAACTTGTGAATACAGCAGAAGCAATATATAGCTATCAAGAAATAGTCTTCAACTATACATTAGTTTTGGCACCAAAAGAAACTTAAGGGAGTTGCTTTGATAATCTAGGAGTTTATTTCTCTCTCACCTAACAGTCTGGATCAGACAGCCCTGGGAAAATTAAGTGGCCTTGATCTGTGAGATTATCTTGGTACCCAGGCTCCTCAGGTGGCTCTATATTCTCAACAGGTAAATATCATCTGAGGGTCCAAATAGGCTGCTGTATTGGTTGCCATTTTCTAGCCAGTGAAAAGTGGGAAAGAAGAAGAGGACATAAATAGCTTCCTGGTATGAGGCAGGAGTAGCACATGGCTTCCATTTGCTAAGCATGAATCACATGGCCACACTTACCTACAAGTAAGGCTAGGAAATGTAGTCTCTGTTTTGACATCTTCATGCCCAGAAAGAGAGAATGGATACTGAGGAATTGTTACCAAGCTTTGCTACAAACTGAGCCATGTTTTCAAAGATTGATCAAGCAAAGATGTGTGAATTTTGATATCTAGGGTTCAGAGAATAAAAACAATCAGAAAACGTGATATACCTAAGTGGCTTTAATGATAAGAAAGCTGGACTTTCTATTTCTAACTTCTAAAAAAATAGGAAGTTTTTTTTTTTTTTTAAAGTAGGTTCCATGATTAGTGTAGAGCCCAATGTGAGGCTTGAACTTAGTACCCTGAGATCAAAACTTGAGCTGAGATCAAAAGTCAGAAGCTTAACCTACAGAACCACCCAGACACCCCTGGGCATTTTTTTTTCTTTTTTGGTTTGCTTCATACTATGCTTATTTGTAGATGGAAAATGATAGCTTTTTTACAGGGCCATTATAAGAAATAAGCAATTACAAGATATAAAAAATAAAAACTTTCTGATTATGCTCAGAAAATAGAAAAGTATAAAGAAGAAAATATTGATATTCAGTAATCCCATCATGAGAGATAACTATTTGTAAAAATATGTATACACATGTTTCTTTTAGTAAATTTAGGATCATAGTATGTATACAACTTTGTATATAATATTCCATTAACATTATATTATAGATATTGCATCACTAAAAAAACTCTGAAAATAGGATTTTTAGTAACTCTTAACATAATAGGTTATTTCTTTCAAATATTTTTGGAACTTCTTCATAAGTTTTTACAGATTGAAAACAGTGTTTCATTGTTAGATGTAGACTAATATAGCATGTGTGTAAAGGGGCCTTAGAGGTGGTCCTAATATAATATCTGCATTTTATTTTATTTTTTAAGATTTCATTTATTTATTTGACATAGAGAAACACAGCTAGAGAGGAAACACAAGCAGGGGGAGTGAGAAAGGGAGAAACAGGCCTCCAAACAAGCAGGGAGCCCAATGCAGGGCTCAATCCCAGAACTCCAGGATCATGACCTGAGCCGAAGGCAGATGCTTAATGACTGAGCCGCCCAGGTGCCCCAATATCTGCATGTTATAAATCACGACGATGAAGCCCATAAATGATAAATTAATAGCTCTATATTACAAAACTCTAATATCCTCTGCTTTCTGATTTCTTGTTTAGAATTATTTCACTGTAATATTCAACATGCATTATACCCTTTTAGAGAGCTTATGCTCTGAGGAGGACACAAACTTTTTCCTATGTATCCTTCAAATGATAGCCCAGAAAAGGCTTCCTTTATGAAGATTTTCTGGTTCCCTGTGAGACGTCAGTGTCTTTTGGGTCCTCCTGAAGCTTGTGTCCATTTCTCTTGGGTGGGATAAGCTTACAAGACATAGCACAACATTCCTCAAACTTTCTTGTCTCAGAGCCCATTTATATTCTTCTTCTTCTTTTTTTTAAGTAGACTGCACACCCCGTGTGGAGCCCAATGCAAGGCTTGGACTCACAACCCTAAGATTAAGACCTGAGCTGAGATCAAGATTTGGATGCTCAATCAACTGAGCCACCCAGGGCCCTGAGACCATTCATATTCCTAAAAAATTTTGAGGCCCAAAGAGCTTTTATTTATGGGAGTTATCAACTTGTATTTTCCATATCAAGAATTAAACCTGAGAAAATTTAAAACACATATTTATTAAATCCACTTACAAATGACAATAATTATGTGAAACAAATAACTATAATCTCCCAAAGGAAGAGAATTCAGTGAGAAGAGTGGCATTGTGTTACTCTTTTGCTTGATGTCTGATATAATAGAAAGGCAGTTGAATTCTCATATCTGCTTCTGCATTTAATATACTACAATATGATGTTTTGGTTGCAGTATATGAAGAAAAACCGATCTCACACAGATAGGGAGTTGGACAAGGGAAGAAGAGATTAGTAACCTTTTCTGATAATTGTGGGTATTCTCCTTTGATGCCTATCAAATTCAGCAAATGATAGTCCCACTTCCAGTTTTATTGAGGTATATTTGACGTATTAAAATTGTATATATTTAAAAATGATTACCACAACCAAGTTAATTAGCACCATTTCTTAAAGGTAGGTTGCAGAAGAAAGGCTAAAACCCCAACAGCAAACTTTGGATAATCTGCAGCATTCAAATCCACTGTGCTAGCTCTCACTTTGGATAGAGCTTTAACCCATGCATGCTCTTGTACCATCATGCATTGGTAATTTGGAAAATATTGGTTCTTTTTGTTCTGTAGATCTTCCATTTCATACACATTATCAAAAATTATTTTTGTTAATATTACTACTGACCTTATCATAGAAATCTTTCAGAACTGGGAAGTTATAAAATTTTAATTTTCACTTGAAAGCACAATTTTACATTGGCAATAAATACTGTTAGTTGTTTTCCTTGAGGTGACAGGTTCAATTGAGCTTATTTTGGTAAAATAAAAAGCCCTTATATTTTATTTTTTAAAGATTTTATTTATTTATTTGACAGAGAAACACAGTGAGAGAGGGGAACACAAGCAGGGGGAGTGAGAGAGGGAGAAGCAGGCTTCCTGCCGAACAGGGAGCCAGATGTGGGGCTCAATCCCAGGGAACCCAGGATCATGGCCTGAGCTGAAGGCAGACACTTAACGACTGAGCCACCCAGGTGCCCCAATGAGGCTCTGAATAACCATAGCTGGTTTGCAATCTTTTTGTTAGCAAAAATGATGTTCCACAAAAAAACTGATTAGTTCAGTTTATAGCTCAAATGATTTCACAAGTATTTTTCTTTGAGATGGTCCTCACCCTTTGGTATGCAGCAGAAGTGTCTTAAACAAACTTTATTTTTATCACACAGAATATTAAAAAGTTGTACACTGAAGGATTGATATTTAATACAGTTAGCAATTATTGTTGCTTCAACAATGAAGGGAAGGGCTTACATGGACCTGGCTTTTTTAGAGCAAAACTGTGGTGCTGAATTCAGTGAGTACTGGCACAGTTTGGTGTCACTGACTTGATTCATGACAAGCACCGATAATTTAAGGGTGCTTTTGCACCATTAGTACAAACATCCACCTAATGGAAAATGTCTAAGTATTATTATGAAGCTAGTTTTGATCTTTCACATTCCTGGGAGGGGGTCTCCAGGAAGCCTGAGCATTTGTGGACAACCCTTTGGGAACCTCTGTCCTAGAGAATGGGGGTTGGGGTAAGGGACTTTGGGAAAGGTCAATAATAGAGCTCTGAACTCTGACAGACCTAAGTACAGGTTCCAAAGGCACAAGCAGGTGATATGGTCCCCAGCAGGTGATTAAAGCTGAGAGAGGCCTCTGACAAGCCTCATGCAACAGGCTCTGGGTGAAAAGGGGAGAGTGTGAAGGAGTGTGGAACTGAGTACCTGAACTGGCTGAGAGCAGGCAGGATTAATTACAAAGATGGTCAGTGATCAGCTTTATCAAGCTAATTCCATTTGTGGATGGAGTAAGCCCTTGGCTAAAGGTGGTAATGTTATACTCCGTGTAGTATTGTTTATCTTTTTACCCATAATGTTCTTCCCTCTAATCAGTAGCTTCTGGAGGGCAGGGCCCATATCTACACATGACCTGGCTCAAAGTAGCTGCCTGACAAATATTTTCAGAATGGGTAAAGATACCTACAATTGTTTATTACCAAATGTGATAAGATCAGATTATCTGGACTGGATATTAAAGAATACATAAATAGAATTGCTTCAGGCAGAGAGATACGGAGAGGAAAATAACACTGTGTCAGGCAAGGGAGAAGTGCACACTAAGAAGAGTGAATCAAATGTTAAAATCTGCTAGGAAGTAGATCAGAGCAGACTACATTCTGCTTTCCTGAGCTGTTTCATGTCTACTTTCTTCAGCTGACTTTTATTTAGGTGCATCTGTGTGGGAACACTGTGGATAGAACTAGACTCTACACCAAATGAGAAGCTTTAGTTGATACTTTTAGAACCAAACGAAACTGGAAGACTTCATTTTTGTGCTTCGGGTAGAATTAGAACCCAGAAAGCCACATCAGCTATTTCGACAGTAGAATGGCAACACCTGTCTATAATATTACATTTAAGGCAGAATTTGCTAGTCAAGCTCATATTTATTAGTAACCTCTATATGTTGGCCTTGGCTCATATTATTTTATCGATACACAATTACTTTGTAAGATTATTTTATTGATAAGAATGGAGGCCCGGAGACGTTCGATAACTTGTTCAGGATCAAAAACTGAAATATTCAAACTCAAGTTGTTCTAAAAGTGGTTGTTTGGGAAGGAGATGAGACAGTTTTGGGGGGTGGGACATACTTTAATTTGAAATATTACCTTTGATACTACAGGGCAAGAGTTATATTTAATTACTGGGAAATCTGGGAATAAATTATCTGCATTTTAGATTTTAGAGGTAGATAAGTAGACTGTAGGCTATTAGGCTGCTATTTAGCTAATTGCTTTTCTGATGTATTAAGTGGCTATTGATTCTAAAGGTCAGCAGGTCATTTCTTGCAGACTGGTCAGATAAAACATAATATCTTTTTTTTTTTTTTTTTTAAAACATAATATCTTTAATAATTATTATAATGAAATGTATATTCATACTGGAAAAAGGGCTTGTCATGAGTGTGATCTGACGCTGCTGGGAGGGTCAACAGAGAAGTCATCAATAAGAATAAACTGAACATCAGTCCTTCATAGAAACCTAGCCACCAATTAAAGAGCAGAGGTAATTGCGTGATTTAATAGATATTTTAATTTTTACAAGGTATGAGTTTGTAGCTTGAAAAATGATCCCTTGAATTAATAATGTGCACAGAATTGATGTACTGAGTTACCATAGAAATCACCTTCAGTGCTATTAACACTGCTAATTAGGTTGCATCACCCTTAATGTGTTTCATAAGAACAAATGTTTCCTTGCTGCTACATAAATCTGTGTTACTTCATAATCTAAGATCTAAGACTACTTTTCCTTTTGCTGTGTTTTTTTGATAAAGTGAATTTTTTTTTAAAGATTTTATTTATTTATTTGACAGAGAGAAACACAGCCAGAGAGGGAACACAAGCAGGGGGAGTGAAAGAGGGAGAAGCAGGCTTCCTGCCGAGCCGGGAGCCCGATGTGGGACTCGATCCCGGGTCTCCGGGATCATGACCTGAGCCAAAGGCAGTTGCTTAACCAACTGAGCCATCCAGGTGCCCGATAAAGTGAATTCTTTAAAAGATACTCACCTTATACATTTAAACAAACATAAAACAAAACCAAATTCATGTTTCCTAGTAGCAAATATCAGATTGGAATTTTATTACTTCGATCCCATTTTTCATATTTCTATCTTTTACCTCATCTCTCTGAGACTGCTTGAAGCCATCCATCCATCCATCCATCCATCCATCCATCCATCCATCTATCCATCCATCCATCCTTTAACGCATTACATGAATTAAGTACCAAGTACATACAAGACTTTGTGCTAGGTAGGTACCATGGGGCTTATAAAACAAAACTACACACCATATCTCCCGTCATCAATTTGCAATCTAGCAATAAAAATAAGACACACATATACATTATATATATAAGAAAAATTTTGGTAACTGATAAAAGGGTATGTGTATAAAATGCTACTAGTGAAATAAATCATTTCTGGATAGGGGTTGGGATGTCTCACACTTAATAGGCAACAGCTTAAAGACACCTTATTTTTTTTTTTTTTTTTTTTTTTTTTTTTTTTTTTT